>JAXIVH010000140.1:26506-69006 GCA_036785325.1 Urophycis tenuis | reverse complement strand
AATGTTTCATCTCCCACTGCGGGGCCATGGCCTCCCTATCTTCAGTCTGACCAACCAGAACGTTGCTCTGAAACGAAATGTACGCAATGATCACACCAGTGTCCCTGTTTAACATAGGTTTTTATTTTATTTTTTATTATCAAGGTGCTCTGCCATTTTTTTAAGACCTCCCAGCTCTCCATGAGTGTGATGCTCACTCTAACGCAGCAGTATAGCAGTATGCTCATACTCTACAGAGCGCGAATTGCACATCATATTTTTTGCACGTGCCAAAAATGAAACAGAATCGTGTTGAGTATGGCACATGGAGTGAAAATGTTGCAGGGCTGTATTTTTCTGTTGTACTTTGTACTTGTACTTTGTACTTTGTACTTTGTACTTTTTACTTTTTACCTTGTACGTGTACTTAATACTTTGTACTTTTACTTATACGCAAAAAAAAAGTTATTCTGCATCCGGTTTTTGTGTGATAAATAAACGTTTTTACGTAAAAAATGTGTAACGATAAATCTGCTAACTACTTACATCAACTATTAATTTTAACAAGGATGCTTAAAAAATCATTGTACAACAACATTTCACTGAAAACCATTTCTGGTTTGGGGTTTCTTGTTTCTGGGCGGACGAGGCCGTGGGGGGTGGGGGGGTTTCACAGGAGAAAAAGAGGTTGGAAACCACAGCTCTGAAGACGCATGAACACAAACACATGTGACTGAAAGCAGTACATAGAACCCCACCCATGACAACAACCACACATTCTCACTCAGTCTGGCCTTACCCGGAGAGAGGAGGGCGGGGCGTCAGCGTGCTGCTGCTGCTGCTGCTGCGGGGGGCTACTGTTCATGATGTCACAGGTCAAAGGGCTCCCCTGCTCCGGCGGCGGGGGCCGACCAAGGGGGCCCTCCCCTCCTCGACCCTTTGCCTTCTTTAACCCTCCCTCCCCCTCCTCCCCTTCCTCCTCCCCCACCTCCTCCTCGATCGGCCCCTCCTCCTCCTCCTCCCTCTCCTCTTCCTCCTGTAGGGCCTCGCTGAGCCCGGGGGGCTGGCCCAACAGCGTCAGGGCGACGTAGGAGCCCGCTGCATGGGGGGTGGGGGGTGGGGGTGGGGGTGGGGGTGGTGGATTGGGAGATCACACAGGAGAGGAAAGCACAGTGAGCATATGTGTGTGTATGTGTGTGTGTGTGGGGGGGGGGGGGGGGGGGGGGTTGTCATGATTGACAGCCAATTGTCTGGCTTCATTAGAGACTGTGTGTTGTCACCAGGGGCAAGGTGGCAGCCCGCGAAGCCTAAAGGTGATTTAATACGAGGGAGGAAAATGCCCGCGTCCATTTCACTTTTAAATGGAGAGCCAGGATTCTAGACAAATCTTTTTTAATGCGGTACGCATGTGTGTGTGTGTGTGGGGGGGGGTGAGTCCACTAATAGAGACAGCGGTCTAAAATCTAAAATCAAGTATATGGAGCTCAAATGTTTTCCCTCAGCCCCTCGTCTTCTCACCAGCCAGTAGAAGAGACCACTGGCAGGGGGGGGGGGGACTTATGGCTCCTAGTGTGTGATTTTCACTTCTTTCTATTTTTAGGATGAGGTTTTATTAAAGGGAATGAATCATTAAACATTTATTTAAAAGTGTAGTCATCGCCGATGTGCCACAGGGATAGGAAATAAGCACACTTACATTTTATGAGCTTGACCACTTCTGTGTGGTTGGATTGAGTCACTAAGGTCCCGTTGACCTGCAGCAAAGAAACACACACACACACACACGTATAACTTAAGGACATTCAGAAGAGAAAAAGATATCCTGAACAGTTGAGTCAAAACATAAATGATCCAATGATATATTGGCCAAAATGTGAGGATGTTCTGGTGATTTGCTATTTAGCAGCAATATTAACAGCAATGAAATGTTTCACCTTCCTCTGACAAATGTACTTTTATCGTAAGTCACTTCGGATAAAGCGGCTAAATCTAAATGTAAATGTAATGTTATAGGGGGGACTGAATATACATTTATACATATACATCCTGTACACATATACAGGATATCAAAGAGGTAGGTGCACTGATCGTCGACCGCAGCAACTTCATTATCAAAATTATTTGTTGAAGAAACGTTATCCACGCCAGCTCTGATAGGGTGACACAACAACAAAGACTTTTGCCCATTTCAGGGGAATTAAGTTGTCTTGAAAATAATTAGTTAAAAAATGCAATTGGGGTAAATGGGCATTTAGCAGACGCTTTTGTCCAAAGCACGTTCACACTCCTACACGAGTACAACATTGAGAAGTTGAACATGGTTGAATTAGAGCCCATTGAATTACAATAAATACAGAGAACCAGGGGAAAATGTTTGCGTTGAAATGCTAGTCAACACTCACCTTAGTGATTCGGTCACCTGTTTGGACACCTGCTCTCATTGCAGCACCATCTACAAGACACATGACCCAAGACTTGTTGTTAATACAGTTACTGTATATACTGCAACAGAGGTTTAGTTTGCACGGTGGTTGGTCCCGCTCACTTTCTCCATGAAGGAGAACGGCTTAGGGGCCGAGGCCATTATAATTATGGAACATCTGGATATTTTTTTTTTTTTCATTCATCATTTTTATTTCGGTCCCTCTGATATCCCCACTGCCCTGACTTTGCGGGGCCACATGTGCAGTGTGTGAGGGAAGGGCTGCTGAAGTTCTCACAACACAGTTTAATGTCCATCGTGACTGAAACTATGTGCACCACCCTCACGCTGCCCTATTGTGTAATCCCCCCCCCCCCCCCCCCCCCCAACCCCCACCCCCAACCCCCACCCCGGTAGGTGCTTCCATCCACTATTATGTCTTTTCCTCACTGAAACTCTCTCACTGAGTCACTCTGCCATGAAACGCTGCCAAGTGGATTCAATTGAATTCAGCTGGATTTGGTTTCCTGCCCCCCAAAAACTCCAGAGTCATGTTTTTAAATATGACTTTGTCAGCGATCCGCATGTTGCTTTATTTCTAGACGGCAGAAAGGGAAGTTCTCTTTTGGATGACAACCAAAAACAATGAGGGATTTTCGAGACCCCTGGTTGAATGAGACGTCGTCACCTGCGCCACCCCAAGTGAACTTTGTTCCTGTTACTCGAGGCAGAGTGACTCTTAAAGTGGATAGGATGATTTGTGACGCTGTGAAAGTCAAAAGGGCTGCGTGTTGGCTTTCACGTTTTTGCGTGTCATTAATTTTTCAGTTTCGCCGTTTGCCTCATGATTTCTTCCAACACTCACCCACATTAAGATCCCCGTAGAGGTAAAAAAAAAAAAAAAGGAACTCAATATGGTGACCGACACATGAACCTCCTATTCCAGCCTCTAATAATAAAATAAACATGTTGCCATGTGTGTTTACCCGTGAACCTCCGATTCCAGCTTCTAATAATAAAATAAACATGTTGCCATGTGTGCTGTGTGAGCCAACGTGAGTTGCATCTGCAGAGGCTCACCTTCTTTCACCATCTGTACAAACACCGGGTTGTCTCCACTCACTGTCAAGCCAAAGCCATTCTCATCCCTCTGGATGATCACGCAGCGCTGGACCATACCTGCACACACACACACACACACACACACACACACACACACACACGCACACACACACACACACACACACACGCACGGACACACGCACACACACACACACACACACGCACACGCACACGCACACGCACACGCACACACGCACACGCACATGCACACACATGCACATGCACACACACACACACACACACGTGGGCATGTGCGGGGGCACACACACACACACGCACACAGACACACATACATACACACACAGACACATTTGGCTGACTTAAAACAGTTGAGATAAAGGGCAGTGTGCAACATTCAATTTCACTTGTATGAAAAAAAAACTTATTGCACCCAGATGTGGAGCATATTCAGAACAAGATTTTGGTTCACACTGCAAACTTGAGCTGACTCTCTGATGTTTCAGCGTTTCAAGCATCAGCACTCGATAGGTCAAGCAGAAAACTTGCACCAGCTCCAACAGTACCTCAATTGATTAAAGAGTAAATAAACAAAACAATATTACCAATGGAGGTGCCACAAAACAGACTATTGTCACCAATTCAGACAGACAGACAGACAGAAATACTTTAATGATTCCTGAGGGAAATTGCATTGGTCACCTATTGTCACCAATGCTCCAACGACATTGCAATAAGCTGACATGACGTCGACCGTCTCTGAGACGTGTTATGGGGGCGTTTTGTGTCCACGGTGTACCAGTGAGTAGGCCGTGTGAAGCCGGGGTTAAACCTCTGGTAGGAAAAACTGGGCCACCCCCCCCCCCTACTCCCACCTCAACCCCTTCACCACCACGCTCAGGCAACCCTGGCTCTATTCCAAAATAAGAGTTTCACTTGGTGATAGAACATCACCCCCCCCCCCCCCCTCCCCCCCAAATCGCCATAGCAACCGGAACCATCCATCACCTAAGCATGTGGCTTCACCAGCCAAAAAGCTGTCAACCCCAGGTTGGTTTAAATCACCCAGGAGTCTGGTGCTACCACTGTGCCGTGCATGGATTTTTTATTTTCTATAGCTGGTAATGTCGGCATGGGTTGTCCTTGTCCACGCTGGTGAGACTTTGCGTTATGTTCAGGACTTCCATCCATCCATCCATTATCGTAACCGCTTATCCTCTACGAGGGTCGCGGGGGGACTGGAGCCAATCCCAGCTGCAACGGGCGAGAGGCGGGGTACACCCTGGACAGGTCGCCAGCCTATCACAGGGCTAACATACATAGACAAACAACCATTCACACTCACATACACACCTATGGTCAATTTAGAGACACCAATTAACCTAATCCCCAACCTGCATGTTTTTGGTCTGTGGGAGGAAGCCGGAGTACCCGGAGAGAACCCACGCAAGCACGGGGAGAACATGCAAACTCCACACAGAAAGGTCCCGGGTCCCAGGTGGATTCGAACCCAGAACCCTCTTGCTGTGAGGCGACAGTGCTAACCACTGCACCACCGTGCCGCCATGTTCAGGACTTCGTCTCTTTTATATTGAACCCGGCATCAGCGTAGACAGCAATGTAAGAATTTCATTGCACAGAGAAACTTGTCTTCCCTGCTGTATATGACAATAAACACTTTTAATCTTGAATCTTGAATCTTGAATCTTAATGGCCCCGAGAACATGTCAAATAGAATTATAATAAGTATTAAAATGTTATTACAGCAAGACATGCATGTTGGGGTGTGAGAAGAAATACTTATAGGCTATGTATGCTCAGAGTAACCAGACACTACTTTCACATCTCAGGGTGTATGCTACGTGCATGGGGACAGTACCAAACCTCTCATCAGACACAATGAGTGTCAGGTGATTTCCTATCTGCCTGTATTCACAGTTTTTCAGAAGGGGCCCATGATTTCATATTTGCTTGTTTTTACAACACAGCCACACACAAGAAAGAGATATGGGCTCAGTTCACTTCTAATGCTAATCTATGTTAAAACAAACCTCACCTGTTGGGTCAAACTCATGCTTGAGGGCGATAGGTGACTTGTCATTCTTGGATTTCTTATCTGGAGTCTGGTCCTTATTGAGAATATTAGGGGTCCTGTCAACACAGATGGGGGACACACTCAGCTTTATCAGAGACGACTACACACACATCATCAAAGTATTGTAAAAGAAATACGTTCATATTTTGGTAAGAAAAAAGAAAAAAAAAACATGGCATGGCATTCACAGAGAAAGGAAAAGAACTTTTCATGATGATATGAAACTACACGAGTCTGTCATCAAACATCGGCTGGTTACATCCAGAGATCCACTAGGGCACAGAAGCACTGATCTGCGACTGCGCTGAGAGAATGCTGCTGCTTGCAGCAGCCACTTCCCCTGCCGCTGCAGACCGATGCTCTGCACAACGTCTTCCCCTGTGCTAGCCTAGCAACACGAGCCATGACCCCACATGAGTGCACTTCTTCCGGATCCAAAGACACAAGAAAAAAAAAAAGAGCCATGTTTTCCAGCACCACCACCACCACCATACCCGGCCCCTCCACCCCCACCCCCACCCTCCCCCTTTTAGTCACACTACTGGGTCCCTGCATTCAGAAACTGCATAGATTACACTCATCTCCTCCGTCCTCTGCTTCCTGTCTGCTATAGCCCTCCGACTTCCAACTTCCATCAGAGGGACTGGTGGTGGTGGTGGTGGTGGTGGTGGTGGGGGCTTTGGGGTGGAGTGGTGGTGGGGGGGGTGTTTATCTGACTGTTCCTTCCTTGGGACAATGGGGGCCAGGTTGCACTCTCAACAATGGCTTGCTCGCGTCACCGCACCAAACACATGCGGCTCAACGGCACTGGGGCTTTGTGGGACAGATTCCCGGAAATAATGGGGGCTTCTGGCTTGGCTCCCATTTCCAGAATGTGGGAGAGAAGTCTGCGTGGATGAGTAAGAGTGTGAGGGTGGTGGGGGGGGGGGGGGGGGGGGGGGTAGAGAGAGAGAGAGAGAGAGAGAGAGAGGGAGGGTTGGGAGGTGGGCAGAGAGGAGAAGACGAAGGAGAGAGGCACTGAAATCTGGGACAGATGGTAAAAGACAAGAGGTTTTCGGTAGAGTTTGATGTTACACGGTGTGTCCCCCCCCACAGTGCCCACGAGGGACAATCCCATACTAAATGTTAACGAAAAACTAAACACAAAACATTAGACCGCGCAAAAATAATGTTTCACGCAAAAATAAAAGCCCCCCGTCCCCCATGGTGAGTTTTGCGGCGTTCACTGAACTAGACATAACATATAAAACTAACTCTGCGCTACCAGCCAAAACAAAAGCATTGTTATAATGGAGAAGGAGGTGGGGGGGCAGCGCTGTCTGGAGGAATGATACAATGCCTGTTACAATTTGTTTCATCTATCAAGTCGTGGAAGGCTGGGTTAATAGGCCTTTCCTCCGTGGCCTGAGGACAATGACGGGACAGATAAAGAGGCTAGACAGCCCTGTGGGTACAGAGACGCGTACAGATGGGTAGGTGCCGTCCGATTAGCAGAAGAAGAAGAAAAGAAAAAATCGAAACTTTAAATTGCCACAGTCTGCCCTCGATAAAACAATTAAGAAGGAACGTGGAAAAGTATCAAATGTAATTGTGGACACGATTAGTTGTTATTTTCTAGCCAAGATACGCAGGAGTTTCCTCCCTTTTTCTCTCTTTCTGGTAATTGTGCAACAGGCCAGAGGGAAAAGAAAACTATAAGCAACAATCCACTTATGTCTTGGATGCTAAAAATAACAAGAGAACCCCTTGGAGACTATGACAGGAAAGCGTTCGACTCCAAAGGGTTGGAGATAGAAAACTGATAGCCCGCCTTAAAGCCTGAAGCTAAAACGTTATCCTGCTCGCTGCTTAATTTTTGGGGGGGAAGAGGTAGCATCAAAAAGCCGCAGGCTTTATTGAGTTTTAACAGGATTCAGGTCTTCTTGGCAAAACGTGAGAGCTTTCTGACCGCGTCCACGCAGTTTAAGCAACTCGGGACCCTGACAAGGAAACCAGCTATTCTCGTCCCACTGAGACAAGGCATGGGGACCACGATCTGGAGATGACAGTGAACAAAGAGCACACTCAGGGAACTGCGTCCAGCCAAAAGAATGCGGCATAAAAGCGCCAATTTTTTGGGGGCACTGCCACACTCCGATCTAAACGCAGTGATTCATGGATTCCAAGTTCACGATGAAGACGACAGAGCTTGTGCATGGTTACACCGAATCCTTGCTGAATACAAGCGGCACCGTCGGTAAAACTGACACTTGTGTCATAACTGCCAGCGTCCAAACGGGCGGACTGTGTAAAGGTTAGCGGCCCGTTGAGCCTGAACAGACATTGTTTACAAGTGATGTCACCACTTCCCGTGAGAGCCTTGTGTGTGTGTGTGTGTGTGTGTGTGTGTGTGTGTGTGTGTGTGTGTGTGTGTGTGTGTGCGTGCGTGCGTGTGTGCGTGCGTGCGTGCATGTGTGAGTGTGTGGGGGGGGGGGGGGGGGGGGGGGTAAACCAGATCAGCAAAACAGAGTGACAAAGAAGAGGGATAGAGCCAGCCCATGTTTTGTTGCTTTTAACTTCCATTACACGTACTCCAGGCTGGCTGCGATAGACAGCCTTGAATGTTCGCTGGTTTAATGGCTTTTTTAACCTAAATAAATGTATGTGGTAAAAGCGCAGTTAGGACAAGATGCTGCTTTCTTTTAAACAAGGGGGTGATTAGGTAGACATATAAGGGCACCCGATTGTAAGCCAACCAAAGACATGTACATTTACACGTACAGTACAATTCTAGGGTATGGATTATAAAAAAAGGGTTGTTATTGTGTAATTGTAACTACACCATAAAAATAACCTTTTGTTTTCTAGATAGAGAACCTTTCAGTCTTTCTTGGTCGTTCTCAGCATTTTTTAGCTATGGGAATGAAATTTGTTCTCTGCATTTGGCCCATCCTATGGTACATAGGAGCAGTTGTTGCAGTTGTTTGTTCATTGTTTCACTGGCCATTGTAGTCCACTCGCTGCACAAATAAAGTTCATGTATTTGGAGGTGGGAGGAAACCAGCGCACCTGGAGGAAACTCACATCAACGTGTGGAAAATGCACAGACTGGCCCCAGTCTGGCGTTTAAAAGCAGGACCCTTTAGCTGTAAGGCCAACTAGTGCTAACTCAATGTGCATAACATTGGCAGAAATGCATGCACATATGCTTGCAAAATCCTATTCCAAGATGTTAAAAAAAAAGCTCAGATCTACAATTAACCTGATGAATTTCTATGTAGGATGTTTCTGCTCGGAACACGTTTTTAGTTTTGTCATAAAGTCATTGAGGGATCAGCAATTGCATTGGGTTGGGGTGCATGCATTCTATGCAGACAGGACACGTGAAACTGCTCACAATTCAGTCCCTGATGGTATACAGACCACACACTGGCCACACCATCGACACCAGTGGAACCTCTGAACAGTGTTTACAAATTGGCTTCGTTTAAATGTGGTGAAGTTGGCGAATGTTGTGGGCCGCGTCACCATAAGACTTGAACCGATTTCCAAACAGCCTCCATCATCTGATGTCAAAGTGGTGGGTAAGTTGTATGGATGGCAACAGCTACATTGCTTTTCTCTCTCATGTCAACAAAAGAAAAATGTTTCCTTCAACTCCAAATGTAATCTTTAATGTGCAGTGTTTGGAAATGGAGACCATTTTTGGGGAATTCAGTGCAAGTGATTGAAATGGATGTATTTAGACAAGTGACCTTGCATTTAGCTCAGCATGGGACAAGCACATGCAAGCACATGGACTAAATAATGCAGCCACAGTAACGCATTTGAAAATTGTCGGAACTGTGACGACAAGTGCTACTGTCTCAACTCCATGGGAAATTGAGTTTGCCTCACATAGGCAATCAGACTGGAACAGTCACGTGTTTCAGTGACACCAAGCAAGCTTACAGAGACAAACAACATCCATGAGCCAATAATCAATTCTTCAAAGTATTGTGTTGAGGCAAACTTCTGCCATCAGAGAGCAGCCATGTGTTTAAATGATACCAAGCAATCATAGGGGACAAATACTCCCTCCGAGAGCCGATAATCCACCTTTTAAATGCTTGTGTTGGGGCCGAACCTCTGTGTTTCTGTGCCCAAAGAGAACATGCTTAGGTGGTATTTATGTTACTTCCAACTGATCAACATTTCCAGCCACACAAAATGTGTCTATTTATTTATTCATTTATTGTATGGCTATAAATAATGCCACAAATATTAAATAAAACTGTCCTGAAGGCCTTGAAGTCAAAACCAAAGGAAGGCAGAAGCGAGTAGTTGTTGGTGGGATATTTTGCCCAAAGGAAGGACACACAATTCAGTTGTTTGGCCCATTTGTTCGGGAATGAGTGAAACACAGAACAGTTTATCTTGTGCCCTAAGGGACCAGCAGTGTGCCAAGTTATTTCATGGAGCTCACAATGAGCATGCGAAAATCCCATAAAAAAACATGTTTGTTGCCAAAAGAGTCGTTTTGCGTGGCATTTCAGAGATAGTCTTACCTTGTAAGACCCAATCGGTCTTAAATTAAATTGCATTAAATCATTTTAAGTTACAATTTCGTGTTTGTCTAAAGGGGTTTGGGTAGGCTTAATGATACCGCAGATACATTTTCAACTTCCATCATAGCAAATACAGAAATTGGCGAGCTTGTCCTCAGATGGGAAGTTGTATTCGGTTGCACAGAGACCCTGTTGCAGATGTCACATACCAGCTTGTACTGTATAGCCAGTGACATCATCTGGCCCAATTAGTGCAATCAGATTGCAAATGCAATAGCCATCGTTTTACCAGAGATGGTGCTGTCCCTGAGGTTTGATTTAAGATTTAAGTGTTCAATGTTACTCTTTAAAAAGAGTTTGAATTTTTTTTTTTTGTGATATTAATCCATTACCATGCTGAAAACTCAAACATATCCCCTGCTTGTTGTTAGTTGTGACAAGGGTGTGCTTACTGTGCTATTTGGTTTAGAGAGGGGGGAAAAAGCATGCTGACCCTTCAAATTCGAATGAATCAATCAAATTATATCAATTAGATAAAACACGTCGAAGTAGGATTTGGCAGAGAAAAACATCCAGGGGGAGCTTGACAAACAGCATTACCTGTCAGCGAGAGTTGAATGTGTACCACTCATTGGGATGTCCCTTGTGCTTCCTCGGAATTCACCCGAATATCATTCGACCACAACATCGAACTTTTCTTTAACGTTGAAAGACCCGTTTGAATGCCGTTCAATAAATATTCGGCAGAACGTGTGGTATCCAAAATGAGACGAGGCGTGTAAAATCCGTTTTCGAAATCCCACCGTAAAAGGTTGAGGCAAGGGAAAGGGAAGATATTCAAGATAGAAGTCCCACACTTCTGCAATGATCAGGCATCCAGATGCAAAGATGTTGGGAGGAAAAGAAGAATGTCTGTGATTTACCCAGCCGTTGTCTGGGAAAATAACAGTGGCGACAGACACACCAAAACATTCGCGTGTCTAACTAATGTTCTGTCCAAATTGAAAGTGTGTTTAACGACGAGACGTGAGATCGATCGCCCTGTCCGAAGTCCAGCAACTTGCTTGTACTTTCCTTTTAGGTTGGTAGGCTTTCGCTAAATTCACTAAACGTGGGTAATTACTTGATGAATATTTCTTTTTTGTCTCCCGAAATATACTGATGGTAGCGAAATGTCCCCCCGGTCGCCAGTCTGTGTTATCCTGTGTAGGAAGCGATGGCGTCAATGTTTGTCTCTGCAACCAAGAGTGAACTTTAGCATGATCCTCGAAATGACAGCTCCAGATTTCAGAAACATCCTCGACACAACGTCCTAGAACTGAGTCGAGAGCTCCGCTTTGCCCCGTCTTTGGCTGGCACGCAGTTGACAGCGAACTGCAGGAGAAGAAACACTGCCCCCACCCATAGACCAACGAAACAAAAAGAGATACAGATGCGATAAGATATCTCGAAATATAAGGAAATAAACCCAAAAAGAAAACAAAAGGAAGACACGCGCACATCAAGTTATGAAGTCATATCACACACTGAATCCAGTGTAAAGCCATGGCTGTAGTGGCCCACCAGCCTAGTGAAAGGTCTTGCGGTATGTGTGGTTCTAGTAGTGAGGCGGTCAAGGGTCGTTTGGTTCTGGACTGGCTGTCAGTGGTCACTACGGATGCTATTGAAGTATCCTCATCTGGAGGCATTTTGTAGAAAAAAGGTTTTAACTTTATTTGAATGAAAAAATATATGCATACACTCTTACTTTGAGAATACAGTGGGGCACCTGGATCGTGATGCCAAAATTAGGCCTAAAAACAAGCATTGTTCAACAAATTAAAAAAAATTGATATTACCGGCTACATATGTCAAACGTTGACATGGCAACAAGCATGAGAGGAGTTGCCATAGGTTATTTTTTATAAATCCTGTCTTATGCAGTTGAACATAATGTTCAATTGTAGGTGACTAAGGACTGCTAACACAGCATGGGGTGCCCAGGTCATAAGACAAATATATATATATATATATATATATATATATATATATATATATATATATATATATATATATATATATACATATATATATATATATATATATATATATATATATATATATATATATATATATATATAAAGCAGCTGTACTTTGTATGCAGAATGTGGAAACTAGAGGCAGAGACTTTCTAGAGAGAATGAACTCCTCAATGCATTATACATGTATATAAATCATAGGTTATGCATGTGTGATGGACAGGGAAAGAACTACTAGTCGGAATTGTATTGAATGCAAACTGTTAATTTATGTATCCACAACAATTGGGAACATAAGACATGTAACAAATCAGTCAACTGAACAGTGAAGAAGACTACCAATACAAAGTGAGAGGGTTACATGGAGCCTAGCAGATTCATAGACTGTGCATCTCAACCTCCTCCATGGAGGTACTGTCCTCCATCACAGGGAGTGGTTGATCCCAAGGGTCCAGCCGGTGATCTTTGACTGGTTTGAAGTCATGGACGGGTACAGACGAGGCCTGTTTGTTCACCTGTCAGATTTACAAGTGCAGGCACAGAGGAGCGTTCAATTAATATCATTAAGTCTTTAAGTCATTAAGTCTTGCACTCACCGTAACGGTAAGTTTTTCACAGAGTTTACAGGCTTAATTTAAAATGAGATGATGTTGACAATGTTAGCTTATTCATAGGCCCAGGAGAACATTAAGGAGATCATTGATGAAATCATTACTGGATTAGATCAACGCTGGAAGATCACTACCTGATGGCATCATTACCTTGGTATATCATAACCGATGAGTTCATTTCCTGATGACATCATAACCTTGGGAGATCATTACCTGATGACATCATAACCTGGGAAGCTCACTACCTGATGACATCATTACCTTCGGTGTGATCATAGATCATAACCGATGAGATCATTACCTGATTACATTACCTGGGTAGATCATTACCTCAGGAGATCAATACCTGAGAAGATCATTATCTGATGAGATCATTACCTGGTGAGCTCATTACCGATAACATCATTACCTTATGAGAACAATACATGTGAAAAGCAGTGTCTGATGACATCATAGGCCAAAGAGATCATTACCTGTAGAGATCCTCACGACCATACCTCAGCGCTAACGCGAGCCGATCCTCTAATCCAAAATAATTTGTTGCGACGCTTAACCAGCCGGCCTGTCTTTCCCCCTCGTCTCCTGCTCTGGGGGCCGTGGCACACTCCTAGCAGCGCCGTTATGTAGCGGGTGGGGAACAAAGCGATCCCCTGGAGCAGCAGCAACACGGCATTCATTCAGTCCAAGGTTCACGAAGAGGGTAATACTTAGAGGGCGGCACACATCAAAATGTTGAAGAAGAAGCACGCTTCACGGTGTGAATCTCACCTGTCCACACAGCAGACCGCCCATCCCCAGGAAAACACACCACAGCCACTGTCTGATGGAAAGGGCCACGCAGCTGAACGGCTGCCCTCCGAACTGCACTATGACAATCTGATGAAAACAGGATCCGGTGATACATTTGACGCTCTTGAGTTTCTAACAGCATTGGCTCTGATGACCGTGTGATGCCCTTCCACCTGGGTGATGAACGTGCCCAGGAGAATAGAGCAGTACATAGGGTTCCTGAAGATGCCTTCAAAGACGTTGCTCTCGCTGTGGATCTTGCGGGCGTTGATCATGTTGAAGAGCTGCAGGACGACGAAGGTGTTGAAGACCATGGTGTAGTGCTCCGAGGGAGGGGCGTGGAGCGGGGCGTTCCTACCGCTGGTCATGTCAAACAACTTATCCCCTGTACGACACATGCGATGCAGGATGAATATATAATACCCTGTGGATGAATTATATCACTATACTACTGGTCTGCATTTGTTCATTCACAACTGTTCGAGACGGGTCCTAAGAACCAAAGCCAAACAACGCAGTCACGGTTCCCACCGTCAAAGATCATCATGAAGATGATGATGAGCTGGTAGAAAGCCTGGCCCAGGATGTTCTTCATCATGGTGTGGGAGATGAGCGGCATGCTGCGGCCGTAGGGCTTCCTCAGCAGCAGAGACTCGGACGGAGGCTCGGTGGCCAGGGCCAGCGAGGCGAAGGTGTCCATGATCAGGTTCACCCACAGCATCTGGACCGCCTTCAGCGGAGAGTCCTGCAGGGGTCAGAGAGAGAGAGAGAGAGAGAGAGAGAGAGAGAGAGAGAGAGAGAGAGAGAAGGGTTGGGTATGAAAGAGGGACAGATTTGAAAACACACCAACGGTTGATGGATAAATACGTAGATAAAAAGATGAAAGGACTTTAAAAACCTAAGTCTGATTGAGACACTTGGGTCGCCGGCATTTGGATACAGCACTGACATTAAGCAACAAGACATAAAGCAATGGAGAAATCTGAGCCATCAAATGTACAAATCCATCAGGCTGATGAAAGAAACGATGGATCATCACAGTTTTCGGGTTCAATCTACCGGAAGCCATTGATATTACAAACGTGTTTGTGACGTAAAATTCAGACTTGGTGTGCAAAGCACGTGACCTGTGTGATGCAAGCTCCAAAGAAGGCCACGATGACGGCCACCAGGTTGATAGTGAGCTGGAACTGGAGGAACTTGGAGATGTTGTCGTAGACATTGCGTCCCCACATCACAGCCTTCACGATGCTGGTGAAGTTGTCGTCGGTCAGGATGATGTCAGACGCCTCCTTGGCCACGTCTGTGCCCGCAATGCCCTGGAAACCAGGCGCTGAGGTGAGACTTGGGTTGATGTCATGAATAACAAAGGCAAATGCCCATTATGGGTTACCGAGTGTAGCAGTGGAGTAGCAGAGGGAAAAAAAACGTACCATGGCAAAGCCCACGTCAGCCCTCTTTAAAGCGGGGCCATCATTTGTTCCATCTCCCGTCACTGCGACCACTTGTCTCATTTCCATTGCCGTGCTCTCGATGATACCTGGACGCAATCCATTCTCCAGGCTTAACAGAGGGAGCTGATCAAAATGGTTCAGAAGCCAGTGACAGTCCTTGTGCTTGTATGGCGAAGAGATGCGGGGTACCTTTAACTAGCGTGTGTTTGTCGGTGGGCGAGGAGCGAGCGAGCACTCTGAGATTGGGCCAAATCTTGTCAATTCCTTCTTGTTCAATCTGTAAACAAATAGCATGCGGCGTCATATCCAAATTACTACTAACAAAAAATAATTTCTCAATAACAGGTTAATGATTCACAAACACAATGCTAATTTCAATCCAATTAAGCTCCTCAAATGACTTCCTTTGCAAACCTTTCGTTTCAGGTATAGTTAATCATTATTGATATATCATTTTTATTTCTAAGAGAAATTAAGGTAGACATATCATGCATGTGACTTCCACTTCCTGGGCCTGACAGTCCGTTCTAGAGCACAGACATTCATCGGAATCAATGAACCGCGCTCACCTCTCCATTTTTGTTGCGTATCAAGCTGTTGAACTCTTTCCCCTCCATGCAGAGGAAGTCTTTCCCAGGCTGCAGGATGCCACACTTGTAGGCGATGGCTTTGGCGGTGTCGATGTTGTCACCAGTGACCATCCGCACTGTGATGCCAGCCCCCTGACACTTCCTGATAGCGTCTGGGACCTGGCAGCGGGAGGGGAAGAGAATGCAGTCATATCCTTACATATGGCTCATCACACATTTGAATACAAAACTTAGTGCAGGACTACAGCCTTTTGACCAAACTTTGATGGATTTCTGATTCTTCCACTTGTGAGGCAGCAACAATGCGGTGGACTAGTTCACCTCTGGTCTGACGGGGTCTTCGATGCCCACGATGCAGATGCAGGTGAGTCTGGTGAGGATGTCCTTCTCGTTGTCCCAGTCCGGTTCCCCCTCAGAGAAGGGGAAGTCTCTGTAGGCCAGGCAGATGGTCCTGAGGCCCTCCGTGGCCATGGTCTTGATGGCCCTCTCCTCTAACCGCTCCCTGCACTGTGCACTGAGGGCCTTGGGCGCCCCGCTCTCAGAGAGGATTTTAGAACACCTGCGGCCAAAAGGGGCACAATCGTTTTGATATTTTTGAACAGCTTCTTGATATTTTTGAACAGTTTCTCCACAGCCTGCGAGGTCAAAAGCAGCCGACTGTCGATTCTTTATTACTTTTTCAGGAGGATCTCAGAGGCTCCCTTGCTGTACATGCGGTAGCTGCCGTCAGGGTTCTTAAGGATGGTGCTCATGGATTTGCGGGCCGAGTTGAAGGTGTACACCTTGTAGAGCTTCTCCTCTGGGATCTGCTCGCGGATGGCCTGGTAGTCCAGCCCCAGGTCGACAGCGAAGCCTAGCAAGGCACATTCAGTCATGTTGCCCACCTGCTGCGAGAGCCCCCCCTCCTCCTCTGGAGGCTGAGGCGTGTACAGAGAGAGAGAGAGAGAGAGAGAGAGAGAGAGAGAGAGAGAGAGAGAGAGAGAGAGAGGGAACAAGTGAATCAATGGTGTTCATATTTTTTCTTTAACTAAACTAAAATTGCACCGCATCACTGAGGCAAACCAAAATCTTGGTGGTGTAGGCGCAGTTCACTCCGACGGCCAGGACCAGGGTGTCCGAGATGGAGGAAGGGATGTTCTCATGCTTGGGGACCTTCTTGTAGTATTTGCAGGCGATGAAGGCCTGCACCACGGCCATGCGGTTCTGGGTGAGCGTGCCCGTCTTGTCGGAGCAGATGGCCGTGGCGTTGCCCATGGTCTCGCAAGCATCGAGGTGACGAACCAGGTTGTTGTCCCTCATCATTTTCTACGGGAGAACGTGTCGCATTGTGGGACATTTTTATGCACTGCCTTCCCATGTATTACTTTACATTTTGTCATTTAGACGCTTTTATCCAAAGCGACTGTCAATCGAAAAACCGACAATCAAAATTGGAGTAACATTAAGGTTAATTGAGCGTTACTAATACAAAAATGAATAAAGATGTTCAACAATTAACATCACGTAAATTCATGCCTTGTAAGACTTCCAGTTTCCCTTTGAGGGATCGACAAAGTGGAGTTGGTGTAGTTGATGACTTGAACTCAACTAAAACATGACCCAGGTACCTTGACAGAGTAAGCCAGCGAGATGGTGACCGCTAAGGGCAGCCCTTCGGGGATGGCCACCACTAAGACAGTCACCCCGATGATGAAGAACTCCACAAAGAGCTGGATGTAAACGGGCGTGCAGTCCTTCACCCAAAGCAGGTTCTGGGTCCAGAAGGTGTCTACAAAGAAGCGCACCAGCAGGACCACCACAGTGATGCTCGCCATCGTCAAACCTGGAAAACAGAGAAAGAGAGGAGAGGGTGGACTCAAAAAGACCCATCGTGTTGATATTCCTTTACTGGGAACTATCTAGACAGAGTCTGGCAGGCATGGTTGGGAGGTTAACATCAATCAAGGTTTGAATTTGATGTAATAATACACATTACATTATAATAATACATCGTTACATTAATGCAGTGTGTACAGTGTGTCCTCATTCAGGACCAGGCCTCCGTATTCCAAATTCATTGTACATTGTATATATATATATTTATAGTTATTTTTACTTACTTTTATTTTTATTTTTTAATACTGCTTTCTATTGCACCAATTGCACCAAGACAAATTCCTTGTAGGTGCAAACCTACAAGGAATAAATCGAATTCTGATTCTGATTCTGATTCTGACATGGCCATGAACAGTCCATAAATGTAGAATTGGTAAAGGAAACCTCTATTATATATTGTATATATTATAATATTATCACTATTTAATCCTTTATTAGCTTGCGGGTATTTTCCTGTTTGCAAGTGAAGCTGTCCTGTACGCTGACCTGCTTTGCTGATCTGGATTGCTAACTTGGTCAGCTTGTCCTGGAGAACTGACTTATCTTTCTTGCTAGTGCTGATTTCTTTCTTCTCTTCCATGGGCTCACTGTCCGGATCTGTAGGTAATACAGACACAATAACTAATTCACTAGTGGGTCAAATTGTACACTGCTCACTGACACAGAGGGCTAGTGCAGTGTAAGTTCAAGCTTATTTGTGTGCAAGTTGTGGGCACCTGGCGGCAAGGGCTCTCCCTGCTTCACATCCACAGCATCTAATACAACAGAAGTCAGCACGCATACGTGGCTTTATACTATTTAAGTCGCAATGTGTAACATCTTAACGAGCTTGTAGCTTAAAATAACCTGGTCACGTCAATGCTGATCGATATCACATCCTTAAACTGATCTCTTGTACAACTAAAAAACACACCTCTCTTTTTGTTTACAATAATCTTACTGTCAAAACTTCCAATCCCACTCAACCTCCCAGCCAGCTGAGCTATGCTACTTCACACAGCTGCACATCCAGTAGGAGTGTACAGACCACTGTTATTGAGGTTTTTTTCAAGTCTCCCACCTGCTAACGCGGAGGGGCTCAATCTTAAACATTGGTGTCTTCAAGGTTCAAAAACAATAATACATTTTATTTAGAAGCGCCTTTCAGGTCACTCAAGGACACTTTACAATTTAAAACAAGAGCAGACACATAACAAAACCATTAAAAGTGCAAGTAAAAACATCATGACAACTACAATGAGAAAGCTGTCCTGAAAAGGTGGGTTTTGAGAGAGGATTTTAACTGAGGGAGGGAGTCAATATTTCGGATGTCAGATGGGAGTGAGTTCCAGAGTGTGGGGGCAGAGCGGCTGAAAGCTCTGCTCCCCATGGTGGTGAGCCGGGCAGAGGGGACAGTGAGGTGGATGGAAGAGGAGGATCTGAGGGAGCGGGTGGAGGTGGCAGTGTGAAGGAACAAGAAAGTTTTTTCTTCAAAGCAAAGTAACCTACTTCTTGCCAATTCTTTCTTTTCATTATCTTCATTATCATTGCTGAGGCCAAGGAGGGACAGGATGATGCCAGATTGGGAATGGATGCCCACAGCACACACCAACATTTTCCCTGAGCCCTCCATCACATGGGTGCCTGAGGAGGAAGACAAGAAGAGGGAGAGAGAGGGAATCATCATCATCTTCGTCATGTTCCCATTGACTCCTCTATCCTCTCATCATTCCCTAAAGTCAATTTAATGTGAGAAAGGATTTCATAATCTTTTATCTCTTTTATGCATAAACTATAGGGAAATACACTTCTTGACCACTGTGATATTGGCTGTAGGTCTCACTGTCGCCATCTCCTGGTGGATTGAATAATGATGTGTAATGGTGATGTACAATGCACACCAATGGGAATGAATTACAATAGAGATCAAGAACATGTTTTGATGATAGCAAGTTACTGTATGGGCGTTTTGGGGACATATAACTACTTGGAGAAGCTGGGTTACCGATGGAAACAGTTACCTGACAGCAAAAGCGGATCTTTGTGCAGTGTTTTCTTCACGTGCTCTGACTCCCCGGTGAGAGAGCTCTCGTCCACCATGAGATCATTCCCCTGGACGAGGATGCCGTCAGCGGGGAACAGGTCGCCTAGAAGGCAAAAACAATATTCACAATCTAATGTTTCATAGGAGGCCCAGCTGCACCAGTGCATCACACTGCATTAGGGTTTAAGGGAATAGAAGCAATTCATTTAGCAACAACTGCCTTTTTTCCCCCCACTTATCCATAGCCCATCTTACCATATTTCACTTGCGCAATGTCGCCAACCACTATCTCCGCAACGGGTATCTGGATGACTTCTCCGCATCGCACCACGGTGAACCTCTGCTCCTGCTCAATGCGACTCTGGAGGCCCCTGAACTGCTTCTCTTTGCTCCAGTCGTTGAAGGCCGTCACCAGCACCACACAGGCGACCGACAGGAGGATGGCCACGCCCTCGATCCAGCCCGCCTCTTCCTCTTCCCCCTCTGTCACGCTGCCGACGGCCGTCCCGCAACCTGACGCACGGCACAGATGGACGGATGCCCAGCAGACAATGCAAGGCAACGGTAGAGCCCACAAGCTGTGATAACCACGAGGATTGGATAGAGTCCACAAGCTGTGATGACCGCGAGGATTGCATTGGATAGAGCCCACAAGCTGTGATAACCACGAGGGTTATTGGAAAACGTTATGCGACCATGTTTGTTGTTGTTTTGTGTCTGTTTAGATGTACTTAGATGTACTGCTGTTCAGATGCTATTGCATTTTTCACACCACTGAGAATGAGTGGCACTAGTTTTGTATCTTAATTTTCTCCTTGTGAAGACTAAAGTATGTTTTGATCTATAAAAGACACATGTTATAATCGAGCAACATATATCACAGGCTATACGCAAAATGGATCAGATTGACAGCAGCTGTACATTTGGGAATGTGACATTTACAGTTGATTAGACACAAATCACAAAGCAAAAACACAATAATTAGAGTTCCTTACCCTTTCTGTCCACATCTGGGGGATCATACAGGGAAAGTCCCAGTGATATTATAGCTGCAACTTGTAATACGATCAGTGTCACATCTTGGAGAGCGTTCCATATTAATTCGAGAAAGTTTGGGCTTTTTTTAGGAGGAATATAATTCACCCCAAAAACCTCTTTCCGCATCTGCATATCAGCTGGATTCCCACTGAGACCTAGATAGGAAGAACAACCTATGTTTTATGAACAGAGATCAATACAGGTATAATGAACTTCAAGGGAACAGGAATGGGGTATCAGGGTATCATTGTCTTATAGAAATTTAAAAATTAAATCTGCTGCAGATATAAAAAAAAAAAAAATTGGAAATCCGTTCCCGGATATGCAGGGAATTGGGCCAACTTGCAATTGCTTTAAACTTGCCTAATTCAACCAATATGACCTTAACTCTGGTCTAGACCTGATTCTGCCCAAATGTAGTTATACAACAAGAGGCCATTTAAATAATCCGATAAGCAGCTAAGTTTGTTTTGTTGTCACCATCAGTGGGTGATGTTCTCAAGAGGGCGCAGAGTCCGTGGACACCCCCGTAGAGGCCGCTGATGCTCGCCACGGCCTCCTCCCCACGCAGCTCCATGAGGGCGTGCAGCTGGCCCGGCGTGCATGCCAGGGCCCCATCACATCTGGTCACGACCTTTTTCAACGTATGGGGCATATCTGAAACACAGTGCAATAATAGTCGGCCGACACGTTAAGTAGTAGTAGAAAATTGTTAAGTAGCTCATGTTCATGTTATGTTGACGAGGGACGTGTGTTAGCTATTTATAGGCCTACTGCACACTTGTGGTGATCCTACGCGCACAAATACAATGTATATCCTTATGTAATGACCCGATTAAGTTGTTGTTTACCTTTGAGTAATGATCATAACGGTTAATAAATATATGCGCAACGACGTTAGCGGTGATAGTAAGCTAGTTCACGGTTAACGTATGCATTCACTTATACATATTACAATAATAGCAAGCAGTGTATATCATAAATGAAGTCACAACCCAAACTAACGGTAGGCCTACGGTTAATAGTTAGTTAGTGTGTGGAGTTAGTTATTAATCTACCTTGATTTGCTCTCAAAGGCTGGTGCTGAAAACCACTTTTGAATGCAAACGGTTGGAAAACGGTTGAGAGATAAGAGCCGTCCAGGATTGATTGTCACGTGCTTTAATGTAACGTCTATCCAGCATCCACGCCCTCCTTAACAGAACTCCCTCATTTAAATGTATTGTGAATATATATCTATCTATCTATCTATATCTATATATATATATATATATATATATATATATATATATATATATATATATATATATATATATATATATATATATATATATAGATAGATAGATAGATAGATAGATAGATAGATAGATAGATAGATAGATAGATACTTTATGTAAGAAACGACCTTATTTCAAGGTAGTTCAATAACTAATTCTACACACTAACTAACTATTAACCGTACCGTTAGTTTGTGTTGTGACTTCTTAAATCGTTCACGATATATAGCCTACTGCTACTGCCATATAGATAAATTAATGCATACGTTAACAGCTTACTAGTTTACGATCACTGCTAATAAAGTGGCGCATATGTTTATTAACCATCATTACGCTAAGGTAAATAACAACTTAATCGTGTCATTATATAAGGCTATAGCCTACATTATATTTGTGCGCGTATCACCTCAAGTATTCTGTGTAGTGTCTATCCCAGCATCCATGTCTTCCTTACCCGATCCCTCTTTTATATGTATTGTGATTATGTAAGATACTTACTTACCTTATTAGTATTTCAGTTTGTCCTGGAAGTTCGTACTTAGACCAAGCGAGGGCGCTCCAGATCTAGCAATACGCTTTGTGGTGGTCGCCTTCACAAGGATAGCAAGCAGAGGCATCATCAACCATAATTTATAGCCTTGCCTTGCATGACGAGAAATTGCGATACATTGGGGGTATTTGCCTAAAGTGTTGTACAATTTATTATTTGGTTTAAACATCGGCAGGGCCAGAACAACTTTCCTCCAGTGAAGTTTAAGAAAGGAAACTCCTTGATTCACTGTGAATCTGAATCAAGTCTTTTGACGTTAGGATATCAAGTAACAAACATGTAGGAGCAATTTTCATTCATTATTTAAGTTTTAGGACAAATGTTTTTAGACAGGTTGGTATATATGGAAGGTACATTCCCATAAACCTTTTCAAGTGTGTGGGCGTGCGTGTGTGCGTGCGTGTCTGTGTGTGTGTGCGTGTGTGTGTGCATGCGTGTGTGCGTGTGCGTGTGTGTGTGTGTGTGCGTGTGTGTGTGTGTGTGCGTGAATGTGAAGTAAGAGCATTTGTGTGTGTGTATGTGTGTCTGTGTTTGGGGAGAAGAGGTGTTGAGAGGCTGTCAGGAGTGGATGACATTTCCCAGGGAGGGTAGAGACTCTGCTGGGCCTCTTTTACACCGGTCCGCATTCGCACTTTTGTCTCCCTTCATTCTCAGCCTTCCCATAGTAATTCCTGTATACTTCCAGACGACCCCCCCACTGGCTTCAGATTAAAACTCTGGGGGAAAAAGCCTGAATAACAGAGCGGTGGACGTAATCCATGGAAGTAGCCCGCCGCTCACCAAGAGCTCCATCAGGGCGTAAAGAGGATGTTTTCATAACCTTCACACCCCGGACATTTCCTGGCCTCTTCTTTTCTTTTGCTGCAACACGATGATTTGTTGCGTTCTCTCGTTTCAATCCATGTTAATTAGGCCGCAGGGCTCCCACATTGCGATGCTGAGTCGGGCGACGCTTTTGAGTTTGAAATCAGTGGATTCAATCTGGTTCGGTCCAAGTCTTGGAATTCATGCAACTTTCATTTTTTATACAGTTGAATAACTATTTGGATTGGCCGGCCCTTAAGGGAGAGGGTGTGCTCCAATTTAGACCCACTCATCTCATATTTTTCCTTTGTTCTTAATTCACGAAAGCGGTTTACTGTTCCTAGTTAGTCTAAATGATGATGATGATGAAGGACATTTTACTCTAATAGGTTTGTTTCCACACTACTTTTTACCAGTTGAATTAGCCTGTCTTCTGAAAAAGCAGGAGGATTAGCAACCAGGGCTGAAGGTTATAACAACATTTTTTTTAAAACCATACCCAAAAGTTATTTAAAAATGAAACAATTACAGACAGTCTTCTTCCTTAAGGGTAAGGGTTAGGGTTAGGGTTAGGGTTGCTACCACCACTAACCCACTGAAGATCAATCACTCTGGCTTGCTGCTCCCCATCAGAGCGAGGCCTGAGAAAGACGCTTTCGTTGTTATTTCCCATAGATAGAAAAAGGGTTAGAAGGGGTTAAAAAAAAAGCGCAATTTGTACTGGAATAACTCATGACTCCATCTAGTTCTATATTAGATCTACATTTGATGAACACGTTACGTCATTAAAAATGACGTAATGTGTTCATGTTTACGCCTTGTGCATCCAATTTTCATGATTGCCACGATTTCAAATGCGAGCCAAGCATGAAGCAGAAGTGGAAAGGCCAACATCAGGACTAGGTCGTGCGGTGTATGAAATTGACCAAAGTTAACACAAGCAAAGCATTGTGTCATAAGGAATGCAGTATATCATCATTTAACCGACAGGTTACCAGCCATACACCGCTGCCTTTATAAAGTGCACCAACCAGAATGCGATGCACAACAGCAAAAGAAAAAAACATTTAGTTTGCAGAATGAACTTCTTATGTGCCCTTAGATGCAGAGTGTAGGAGCAGAAAGAAGAGAAATGTTCCAAAGACGGGAAATATTAGGGTCAGAATGAATAAATACTGAATACAGGATACCGACAATACAAAAAAACCCACATTGCTTTATTTACAGTTTTCTTTTGAGATATGATCATGTTGAACTTCCGTGAATCCATAACTATTTCATGAAAAGAACACAAGAACGCATGTGGGGAAGACGCATGATGTCGTTGGGAGGTGCAGCAGAACTACAGAACCCCCATTAGCATACCCTCCATTTATTGGCTTACTTATCATGTCCAGGAGATAGTGTAATGCATTCTGGTGCCTATTAAGAGTTAACAACATCCTATTAGATGTTTGCGTCTGCAGATGTTCCGAAAAGTAGATGATTTAAACCTGACACAAAAACAAGTCTGATGTATCTGGTATGTGGCAGAAATCTCGCCCGTGATAGCGAAGATAAATTGGGATACTTCAATTGTTATTAAAAAAGACATGAAAGAAATAAAACAGGAGGGGAAATTCTGAAAGGGAGGGGGAAACAAAACCATCCTATAGCCCCCTGATGTGCCAAAAATAATGCCCCTCTGTTCGCCTGTCTCTCTCCTCAGGCCTCTCTCCCTATCTGTCTCTGCGTCTCTCTCTCTCCTCAGGCTGCTGCTGCTCTCTCTCTCTCTCTCTCTCTCTCTCTCTTTCTGTGCTGCCTGGCTAATCAAAACCAGATGTTTGGACACGCAATGGCCTTCAGTCAGGCCTCCTTTGCTCCAGTTTGCTCCGTCTCTCTCTCTCAGTGTGTCTTTTCTTCCTCTGGCTCCATGCCCCCCCCCCACCTTCCTCCTTCCTCCTTACTCCATTCTCCTGTTCCGCAAATTTCTCTTTCTCCCCATAACCCCCCCCCCCCCACCCCCACCCCTCGGTCTCTCTCTCCTTCTCAATGTCTCTCACTCAATAACACTCCCTCAGTTTTCTTCTCACTTTCTTTCTCTCTTGTGCTCTCTCTCTCTCTCTCTCTCTCTCTCTCTCTCTCTCTCTCTCTCTCTCTCTCTCTCTCTCTCTCTCTCTCTCTCTCTCTCTCTCTCTCTCTCGTAGGCAGGAAACAGTCCCAGTTCCTGGCCCTGGAGGCTTGGGGGTGGGGGGGGGGGGGGGGGCATGTTTCTTATAACCACTACCAGATGGAAGGATGAGGGAGGAAGAGACAGAGACAGGGAGACATGGGGGAGAGTGAGAGGTGGAGACTGGGGAAAATGCCCAGCCATGCTGAGAGGAATTGTGGGTTGATTGAGATCTCTCTCTCTCCATATGTATTTATATACATATACATACAGCTGTGGGGGAGGGGTGGGTTGGAGGTAAGGGTTAGTGAAGGGAGTGTAAGATCCCACTCATTCAAGCCGGGCCTCAGATGAGCTACTGCACTCCCCCACCCCTCGTGAACTGCATGTGCATTATCTGCGCATATCTTTCTGTATATGTCTGGAAGAAACAGTGGAAACATTCGAGTCACTGTATTCCAAGGGACGGGTCGGCTCTCGGTTCCTGGGAATGCTGCTGTACGGACAGCAGCTTTGATACAAAACAGAAGATTCTGAAAGCGGTTCTCCTCCTCCTGAAATACATGACTGGCTCGGTCCACACATTGTTCAACAACAAGCAGCACAGTGGAACCACTGTCGTGTAACACTGTTTTTTCCCGGGGTCGGCTCTTGCCGTTGCGTTTTGTGCGTCACACCAACTTGCTCGCAGTTGCTGCAGTGGTCGCCCTCGCCGACACCCTTTGTCATGTACGTGGTCACCCAGGCGAGAAGAACACGGCAGGCAAAAAAAAACAAAACACAAAACCCCTTCGACGGCCCAGCGCAGCCCTTAACACGTGGAGGAATTTGCATGACGCCACCATCGACCCACAGACCCTTGCCGCACGGCTTGCGCTTACAACAAAACAACCCCAGCCTCCATCCTTCCATTTCACTTTCTTTCCACTGCCGTCCCTCCCCCCCCCGCCCCACCTCTTCTCTAAACCCCTTGTCCTTTAACCTAGCCCCCCTCCCCTCCCCCCACACTTCTCTCCATCACTCAACACTTCTGTCACCAACACTGAGGTTTCTAATTGCTGTCTGCCCCGTGGAGCTGTTTTTCTACCTGCACCAGCTGTGTGTGTTTGTCTGCATGTTATTGTGTGTGTCAGTGTGTGTGTGTGTGTGTGTGTTTGTCCGCATGTGATTGGTTGTGTGTGTGTGTATGTGTGTGTGGTCTGCTTGTTGTATCAGTATGGGGGCACATTTACATGGCTTGCCCACCTGGTGCTCCTAACACCCTAGGTGTTGGATGTGGCGCTAAACCAATGTGATGTAATTGCCAAACATTTGTAGTGTAAGACCCCATGTTTCAGGGGCCTGGTGAGAGAGTGCCATCATTTAACTCAGTGGTTTGTTATTGTTATTGCCCAGAGACTCAAATGTATGCATTCCTGAATCGACATCATTACAAATAACGTGGTGATTCTGAAACCCTTTTAACATTGGATTGTGACAGCTCTGATGCATCACTGTACTGAAGTCAATGCAACTTTAATTAAACAGCCGATAGCAGTTCCACTGTTATTGAGTGTTTACAGTAGAGTCTCATTCTTAGCTTTATTTGGTGTTTCCCAGAGGAGATCCTTGTGGCGCGTTGGACCTGGGGTCTGACACAAAGACCTTCTCTGCTCTACTCTGACACCACCAGGGCGGTCATTCATGCATGCCCTCCTCCTGTTCGCTATCGACAGGGTGACTCTAAAACAGAAGGAAAACATCTCATGTTACTTGTTAATTTTTTTTATTTAGTACAAACCTTTACATTTCAAACACTGCATTTAGACACCCACACTTAGTACAAAAGATAAGCTAATAGTAATAGTGGGCTAGTGCACCTTAAACGATAATACTGTCGATTACTTAAAGTGACAAACGTAAAATTACGTACATTCTTTGGAATAGCGGAAATCCTGGTAGGCCACACATGTTACTAAGATCAAAGCAGCAAGACAAAAGCAAAAATGGTATGATATCTCAAGGAACCTTGTATTTTGTGGCCGTGGAAACAGGGGATTGGAACTTATGTCGCTCTCGTGAGTGACTTCAGTCTCGCCAGCGTGCATCTCTGCATTTCACTACTACATTACAAAAAGCGTCATGTTAATTATTTTTACAGACTTCGTTTTATACATAACTTCACAAAATCTTTGCTAATGTAATATGATACAGTACCTTGTGTTAAAGCTGTACAGAGCTCACTCCTCTAAAGTCGTATAATCATTTCTTTTGCGGCAACATTTCACATTATCTTTAACGAGGGCATCTGCTTCGAACCTAAAGACTTTGACTTGTCGTGCGTCTATTGGGGAACAAATACACGTACATTTCAATGCACCCTTGACAAACAAACCAGACCAGATAGGTCAACAGGAGTTTAAAAAAGGATTTGTCCACCTCTTTAGCTTGGCTTTCGGTGCTTGCAAATAAACCGGCTGACACAACATTCCCTTGTTTAAAATGAAGACTCCAAGGTCAAAGCTGACATGATTGTTGGAAGAAAACGGTGGGCGTAGATGTTTTCCCCCCCGTGAATAGTGACCTAACTAGGCTTCATCATGGCTTATTGGTATGTTTCATTAATTTGTTTGATTTACACTTTGGCTTGCATGTTTCTTTCATTATTATTATGAGTAATGTTTGTATAATTCACATTGCCTCATATTTACTGCGATTAATTTAAATTGTGATGTGAAGCACTTAAACATCTACTGAAAAAAGTGCTATATAAATAATGTTACTCTCATTCCTATTATTATTATTATATGGCAAATTGAGATATTCAAAAGAACATAGTTTTAATAGCTTTTCCTCAAATTTGCATTTAATTGTACTTTTTGACTTTGACTTGCTTGAACATCCCAGCAGACAAACACAAATTGTCTAGCCATTAACGGCTGCACGATTCTGAGATACATAGAGATAATGGGCAGCAACATGTCTTTCCTTGTCCCTTAGGCTACAAGAGAATGACTTCCAAGAAGATGGCTGCGGTGATCAATCACAGGCATTTAGGCTAACTCACTGTGTGTTGCACTCCCAATTTTTGGTGACAGCCTGTCACCACAGGCAACCTAAACTGACACGCCACATCCCCACACATAAATACACGCATGTTGTAAACTGTGCAGAATGGCAATTGCAGAACAAAAGGTTATGACTGTTCAACAACAAAATGTTCCCCCAATATAATTGATTGTCTTAAGGGTTCATGTCATGGGTCACGGGTTTTACGCAGTCGCAATACAGATGATCATTCCAGCGTCTAACTGTTTAGAGAAGGGTCTTACTCATAAATCATTCATGTGTGACTAAGTAAGCACATGCCCTGCCAGCACAGGTATTATGACACGGATTGCTTTTCAATTAATATCCAGGTGTGTATCCAAGATCCTCTTGGATACATCCTTGACAGGCTTGGATTTTGGTTTTGGTTGTCTTAAGAACATGGTCGTACCGTATCAGTCTTCATGTTTGCACGTGAATCTCCCATTCTATTTGAGCAGTGGCTACGTGAAAACATTAAAACTTGAAATGGGTTTAAACAACCCAGAGGGGGCGGATGGACTCCACATAATGAAGTCCTGCTCTGCTTCAAACAGTGGTCATGACTTTGAGCGAACCAGTGCGGAAGCGCAAAATCTTCTTCTTCAGGGCGTGCGAGGCCTTTATCTTGACGAAGGCCTTGGGCTGCAGGGCCGCCCCGCTGGGGGCCGGCGGCGACGGGAGTGAGAGCTGGGGGGGCAGCTGCTGGGGCCACACCAGCCCGCCGCTCTCGTCTGAGTCACTGGACAGGGAGCTGGAGTCCGGGGAGTCAGCCTCGCTGGTGCTGGACTCCGACTCGCCGTGGCCCGGGTGCGGGTAGCCCTCGTTGGGCCGGCACGGCGGGGCCTGGTCCCTCCCCAGCTGGTACTCCACCAGCTGGTGGTGGTGGTGGTGGTGGTGGTGGATGGGGTTTTGCTGAGCGGGGGGGTGGTGGTGGTGGTGGTGCGGGTGCGGGTGGGGGTGTGGGTGGGCGTTGGGGTTGGGACCCGCGTGGGAATACGAGCCGTGCGTCGGCCGGGATTTGCGCGTGCGCTTCCCGCAGTGGTCCCTCTGGGCCGAGGCGTGCTGCGGGGGCGCGGGCTGCGCGCCGGCCTGCTCGGCCTCGTCCTGACTGAGCTCCAGGGTGGACCGCCAGCGCCGGTACCCGCCGCTGCCCCCCTGGTGGGACTTCTTCCCCTTGGACTGGCTGCCGCGGCTCCCTTTGCCGCTGCCGCTCCCGCTGCCGCCGCCGCCGCCGCCGCCGCTGCCGTCCCGCTCCACCGTGTTGTACTTGCGCTCCGGCGCCCGCTGCAGGCTGTTCTCCGACTGGGACCGGCAGGCCTTCTTCCCCTGCTTCCTGGTCGCCCCGCCTTTCTCGTCGCCCTGGCGACACTTCCTGGCGCCCGCTCTGGCCCTGGAGTGCTGGGCCTGGTGAGACGCCGCGGGCAGCTGCGGCGGCTCTGGGTGCCCGTCGGCCGTCCAGCTCTTGAGGGGGTTGGCGTGGTGGTGGGCCGACGCCTGGGTGGACGTCCGGCAGGGCTGGGCCGGGATGTACTCGGCGTTCACCAGCTGCTCGTCGGCGGGGGGCGAGTGGGCCGGCGGCGGGGGGGACGGGTAGCCGCCGAAGTGCTTGGCCGCGCCGTCGGCGTCCCCGCTGTTGCCGGGGCCGGGCTGGGCTTGGCCGGGCGCCCTGCACGGCTGGTAGTCCAGAGAGGCGGAGCGGGGCGTGTTCATCGGGGCGTGCTGCCTGGTCCGGGGGTAGAAGCTGACGTGATGCTGGGTGCTGGGTTGGATGTGGTGGTACGGATGCGGTGGCGGCGGCGGCGGCAGGGGGTCCTCTGTTGTGAACGCCCCCTCTTGATGGCACTCCAGGTCCACGCCGCGGATCTGTGGACATTGTCCCTCGGGGCTTTGGGAGGAGGAGGAAGAAGAAGAGGGGAGCCCCGGCACGTGACTTTGGATAGATCCCTGCATGGGCGCGTGCTGGTCCTCCTTGCGGCACAGGCTGCTCTGCCGCACCACGGTGACGGCCCGCGGGTCGTGCTGCGTGGTGTTGGTGCGGGGCTTGGACGGGCGCGGGGCTACCGACCGCCGTTGGAGGAGCCCGGAGATGTACGTCTCCACCCGCTGGGCCTCCTCGTAGTCCTCCTCCGCGCGGCCCCCGCTCTCCGGCTGGTCCGCGGGGTCCGTGGCGTCCTCGGCCCGGGGGGTCTCCAGAAGCCAGGCGCTGTCCGCTGGCCTGACCGGGTCCAGGGTGGAGGCGGAGCAGGCAGCAGAGAAGGACTGAAGAAGAAGTCCAGCCTCAGGTGGTCCGCCTCGACCCGGCGCAAGGGTCTCCTCTGGAGAAACACGCAAAGACATATGTTTGAATAAATCTTTCATGAGTTAACAAATCATGTGTCAGGTCATGGAATCCAAGTCGCAAACACAACATTCGCGCAAATTAACAAAGTGATTTTTTGAATGAGTGGTTTTAGTTTTTTTTTTGCTGAATCTGTTAGTTGAGATCACAGAGAAGACTTACAGTCATTGACAGGGGGTATGGCTTATCTAAATGAGATGCAAATGACCACCATTGTGCTCCCCAGAGAGAGGTGAAAAATACAAATCTTTAGGAGGCTTTTTCTCAGTTTTAGCTTTTGTGATGTGTCTACTTTCAAATGGCCACAACCTCTCCAAATTTTATCAGATTTCCATGTGTTACACATCGTTGGAAAGCTTAGAAACTGAAGAATGTGAAAGTGAATAACTCAAAATGCCCCAGGGACGGCTTGAGTCTGGTGTCCTAGGGACTTGTGTCCCTAGTTTCCATGACCTGACATGACACTCTGAGATGACACTTCATTGCGTTCTAAATGATCAAATCGATATTTTATAACGATTACGATGAGGATATGACCCTTCATTTAGTTACATTGGAGAGTGTAGCGCATCAAATAGCTGAGGGTGGCAGAGTTATTTCAAAGGGGTCCCAGAACCGCTTTGAAATAACTGCTTGAAATAACCGCTTTTCCAGCCTTGCAGCGAGCAGAACTGCATCAATGGGCATTTATGCAATGTGTAAAAAAAAAAAACGGTTAATGTAAAAATACTACCGTAACTCCCTTAGCATATGTGAAGTGTGCAGTGTAGCAAGACAAACACACCTGTAAATTGATTCTGCGGATGAAACTCTTCAAAATTGTAATTCAAAATTCTATTTACCATTTTTTTTGGAAGTCAATACTTGAAACTGGAAAAGAAATAAGACTATAAGTCCTGCTCCTTTCCTGACCCTCGTCCAGCACCTCTCAGTGTGTAAACAGAAGCATGATGGTTCAGATTAGTTGGGCTAAATCAGCAAAGCAAATAGATCACAGTCGAGGACATACAGCAATTTGCAGCAAACACTGACCAAACTGCTACAGTCAAGCCTTATACCTTAATGCAGCAGAAGATAAATGTATGGCACAAGCTGCTTCACAAATTGCACAAATACAAACTTTGCAACACTGTAGTACCAGATGTGTGTTTTCCCCATCAAACAATAACACAGTTTATATAGGTGCATTTTTACTGCAACCCATTTTCACTTTTTGGTTCACTTACTGTGTGCTGTATTTATATTAAGTGTGATGTAGCGGGCATATTTGCTCAGTCACTAACAACTCACTTATTTCTGTTATTTAAAATAGGCCTGTTTTCAATGAAGTCCAGAAAGATCGAGTTCCCAGAACTGTGCCTCTCTTTACTTCTTAAACAACATCGTTAGTCAGCTGTCAGCTTATAGGTGCTGACATGTTGATTGGTCATTACCAACAAATAATTATCTCATTATTAGAGCCAGAGGCATTCACTTTGGAGGAAAGGCTTAAACTGCCATGAAAATGGAAAACACACCCAGAGCTACTTTTTTAACAAAAAGTTTAAAAAAAAAACAACTATTCTATTAAAAATAAAATGGTTTCAATATGAGTGGGTTTTTAGTATAAGGCAAGAAGGATTTGAGTACTCTGCTTCTGCCTTCCGAAATGTAAACACGCACAAGAGAGAGTGAGCGAAGGAGAGAGGGAGAGAGACAGAGTGAGACAGAGTGAGACAGAGAGAAAGAGGGTCTGTACTCCTTGGAATACAGGGCAATGAGGTGAGAGGAAAGGGGGGATAGATTTAAATGCACGAAGGCACCCAAAATTAATTTTTTACCCGACACATCTCCAGAAAAACATCCTGGCTACTTCTCAGTCTGTGAATGCTCGGCAGGCTTGTACTTAAAGGTACGGTACCATGGAGGAAGTATCCTGAAGAAGATTATCAATTTGGGGCCACTTCACGCTACAAGGCCCACTGTTTCCCTTCACAACAAGCATGACTCTGGGGGGCAGAGTTAAGCTGCCCTCCATCAGGGTCATCTCGTGTTATGAACACATTCCTATTTCTGATGGCCGGTAAATCTTCCTTCCTTTCCACAGAAGTGCAGTATGTCTTTCTCCTGCAATAACTGCCACAAACGCTGGACCCTCAACGCAAATGTGATAAGACTCAATGTATATTTTCGGGGCACTTTTTATTTATTTATTTATTTTTTTAAGAATAAGGTCTTCAGAGTTCAGTGGGAGGACTCCAGAATCTAAAGTATTTGTGCTACGGGGCCATTGTTATCGCTGAACTGCAGCTAATTGAGGACATGCCTTCGACTTCGCGTCTAATGGCTTTGTCCGGCTGAATCTGCTCCGCCAGGCAAATAAACCACATTCCATCCCTTAACCAACCCAGCAGGCCCCAGATCTATAACACAGCAGAGAGAGAGAGAGAGAGAGAGAGAGAGAGAGAGAGAGAGAGAGAGAGAGAGAGAGAGAGAGAGAGAGAGAGAGAGAGAGAGAGAGAGAGAGAGAGAGATTCACTCTGGGTTCTGGCTGTGAGTCAGGAGCCGCATCTGGGCGAAACTAGGACACGCACGTAGGACGACTATGACTCCTTTATTCCAAGTGGTGGAGCACGCAGATACGTACAAAATAAACGAGGGCGTCATCCCAACGCCCGATTATGCAGAGGCGCTTTCAGTTTGACCCGGCTCTCGGCGACACCACCAGATGGGAGCAGTGAAAAACATGTTGCGATGAGATGTGTTTTCTCTGCCATAATGGCGCAAAAACAATCATTATTTTGTACTCTAACACCCTGACTCATGCACCCCATTGTGCCAAAATGAAAAATCATGCTGACAAAAAATATAAGCCATTATCCAAAAGCTTTTGCGACTATGCATCAAGACACACTATGATGAATCAATCATGAATCACAATTCAATACATTATTAATAAAACATTTATAAAATGTCAGTGAGGGATTACATATCAACGATTTTAGTGACCTTTTTAAACATAAGAGTCTCAAGGGCCGTGTTCCAAAACAAGAGTGAGCGCGCGGAGGGAGGGGACGGACGGAGGGAGGGAGGGAGGGAGGGAGGCGGTTACCTGGGCTAAAGGGACCGTCCCCGGGGTGGGCGCCACAGACGGGGGACTCGGCCGGCCTGGCGTCCGCTCTGCTGATGCCCAGCTCCGCCACCTGCTCCTCCAGGGAGGCCATGATGCCCCAGGGGGTGCACTGCAGTCCGCCCTGCAGCGCACGGCACAGGGAGGGAGGGAGGGAGGGAGGGACATGTTGTTACTGCACGTCACAGTGTTGTATACTGGCAATGGTTAATCTAGCAATTGAAATGCTTGAAACATGTCCTGGTGATTTTCTTACTGTATTAGCAAGCAATGAAATGTTTCACCTTCTTATGACAAATGTACTCTTTGTAAGTCGCTTTGGATAAAGGCCTCTGCTAAATGCCCTAAATGTGAATGTAAATGGTGCTGACATCATGATGTTTTGGCGAGGCTGAGAATGGTCGAGGCACACCCCATCACGCGAGCGGTAGGATGGGATGATGCACGACGCGCTGAAAGCAATCGCGATGAAGCGTGTTGGACCGCAAACGCAACAGCGCAAAAACTAAAGTTGTCCGTTTACGGTATGGTATGTCAATATATCGGATGTCTCGAAAAAACAGATTAGCCAAAATAGACGGGCAACGGTGTTACATTTAATATAATGCAGACCCCCGTATATTCAGGGATTTTTCGTCATTGCGACATTGCTAAAATGTCTTTAAATGCTACGTAACAGGAGTGTAATCCATTTATTTCACTTTGCCCATGGATTGTACAGTTGCATATTCACCGCTGCGGGGTCCATCCACACATGTATGTATAATACGCACAAATAACACACAACATTGTTAAGAGGGCTCGCTTGACAACCAAGAATGTTCATACGCAGTATATTTACGTTGTCTGTCAAGAGCAGAGGACAGACCGCTTGACAAACAAGACCGTCACAGCCACACAGGAATACGACCACAAGCGCTCATTAACAAAACACAGGACAATAACACTACGTTCGCCCTGAACACACACTCACACACACACACACACACAGAAACCTAAGCAGAAGGAATCAACATTATGTGTGGAGCTGGTTAAGCTGTCCAAACAAAAGACCATAATAGGCCACAGAGACTACAGGAGGTGGAACATTGTTGGATGATGATGAGAAAAAGCAAGTCAAGGCGTATGAGGGGGCAGTATTTCATTGCAAAGAAGTATGAAACAAGACCGGCTTGTTGGATATTTCTCTCTGTCCCTTTCACCATTTTAAAAAAGCTACGGTTATTTCTGGTGAACTGTCAGAATTGCATTTCTGATCGAAACTGAAAATTGAACATTTAATATAATAGAGGGTTTTTTTAACACTGTTTAGTGACAGAAAGAGAGAAAACCTATGAATAAAATCAGATTTTACAACAATGACAGGTTCGACTGTTGGTATTAAATCATCGTTCAACACATTGGACAAACAAAACAGTCCGTCCTCCTCAAAGTAAAAATAGGTTGCATCACAATCATCTCAGTCAGTTTGATTCCCAAAATCCCCAAAGCAAACATCGGAGGCGAGCCAGACAACAAGCTAAACATTCAGCCGAGTGATTCCAAGAGAGGCGCTTGAAACGTGGAGCAGGGCACACGGGGGGGGGGGGGGGGTTAAAACGCTGGTAAACATTTTGCGCTTCGGCACACGTTTCACATCAAGAGAGAGTTTTGATTCCCAACGGCCATAATCTCCGCGTGCATCAGTAAACATTGAGCTCCATTGTCTACGCGTATCTCTCTGGGAGAGCGTATCTTCAACGACATGTGACGCGCGGCATTCCTGACGGCAAAAGCATGACAATGACGAGCTCTTAGGTTGGGTCCCACGCAAAGTGCACACCACAGCAGCGGCGGGCCTGCAAGAGATTTGCACTTCATTCGCAACAGGGCGCCACAATGTGCTTCCAATTGCCCTTCCAATAGGGAGGTCACCGGCACACACGCAGAAACCATTACAAAAATATTTTTAGGAGGGACTTGGATCTGCGGTAACGCTGTCATGACAGAGTTGCACGAGTTTTACAATGCACGATTGCATAATGTGTGATTTTAAAGATAGATAATTAATGTAATTTTGTCTAACTAAATCAATAAATCATCTATCTATCTAACTATCTAAATTATCTAAACTGGTTGCGTTCTGTGGAGAAGTACACCCCGTGCATAAATGGTGATGGATTCATACAAACAAATAACTCTAATAGGAAGCCAAACCATCTGCATTTTGAAATACACCCATTGGACAAATTTGTTTATACAGCTTACAATCACTTTAGCTAAAGGCTGTACTTCATCACCATACCTACAGTAATGACCACAACATAGTTCACACATATGTCATATGATTAAATACTATATCATTGTGAGCCAGCCTACAGCATGACCCCCCCCACCCCCATCGCATAGTCCCCTGCATCTCTTCAGGACTAAGCAGTTGTGTGTGTGTGTGTGTGTGTATTAATCTTCCAGCACCAGAACGGGGGCGGGGAGGGGGGTTTGAGGCTGGTTCAGATCATTTCCTGTATCGGTTTCCGCAGACCTGCGCACAAATTCAATCTGTTGTGCATTAGGCCAAGACTTTGGAGCCACGCACGCACAATCAATAACAAGCTATTTATTTACGTGGGAGTGCAGGGCTAAAAACGAAAGCATCGGCTGTTGTGGTGTGCCTCTCTCGCTGCCGCCAACGTGGAACTGACAGATGTAAGAAAACAGATTGACCGCCACTCACAACAAAGTAACTTGTGCCGTCTGCACGGCACAGGTATCATAAGACACAACATGTGAGATAGAGAGAGACGCAATCAGAATCAGAATCAGAATCAAGTTTATTGCCAAGTAGGTTTGCACTTACAAGGAATTCGACTTGGTGTAATTGGTGGGGTAATGTTGGGGTAATGTCAAATCAACCATAACGACATCCATGCACAGTATTCGGTATACAGTGGGAGGGCGCGTGGTGTGTGGCGTGTGCACGTGCTTCTCTTTATAGTGACCGCCACGCGGCTGTAGTGTAGTCTTGTCTTGGGCTCATGTTGAGTACATGGGTGGGTGTGTGTGTGTGTGGACAGACAGACAGACAGACAGACAGACAGACTGCGTTAGAAGACATCATCTTTGCTGAACGGCCCACGCTGCCACTTGTGTCGTGTCAACCCTCGCAATGCACAAAGGGAGGAGAAAAAAAAAAGTAAATGGCGCTTGTTTGCTTTTGGGTGGAACTACTTTGTGACTCAAAACCAATCTCTCTTTGTTGCTTGACAAGCATGACAGTGGTCAAAAATGACTCGGGCTGGTTCTGACTGGCTGCTCTTCAAAGGGGGGGGGGGGGGTGTTCTCAACAGAATGTCTAATTACATGAAAACGTGATGTGATGTCATGTGAACCATAAATGGAAAGGAATATTGTGAAGAAAAAAAACACAGAGCACTGCAACAAGGTTTGCGTGTTTAAAACCGTAAAGTAAAAGTCAGAATTTCAAGAGCAGCGTTGTAAAAGTTTAAACATTTGTGAAGTGGAGTCTGGGGTCTGCGACAAATACTGTTTTTCCACTTCTGGTTTTACGTTTCTGCAAATATCATCATCACACACAGGGCCACATTTTATGTTTTGAGGTCTTCAGATTTATGTTGAGATGTATGTTAAAACCTCCAATGATAACAAACTGGTATTTAGCTAATACAAGGTTGGACTCACTGGGCCTTTGGAAAATGTATATTTGGTTTTGGGGCGTGGTGTATTATTATAAAGTGAACTGGCCTGAACACACACACACACACACACACACACACACACACACACACACATGCTAGCCTGGTAGGAGACAAAACATTACCCCATCTATTACTTTGTCAGACGTTTTCATTGGGATGGCAGAGGGGAATATCGAGACAACACAAAATGCTGAGGTTTTTTTTTCTCTCAGCTCAAAAAAAATAAATAAATAAATCATTGTAAAAGAAATCAAGCCAGGCTCCTGCTTTCTGTAATTAAATCTGCTTAAGAGAAGAAAAGATGCCGCTCCCTTTGTTGTTTTTTGCACGAGTAACTTTTGGATCAAGAAAAAGAAAGAAAGAAAGAAAGAAAGAAAGAAAGAAAGAAAGAAAGAAGGAAAAACGATTAGGCTCCCCCTTTTTTTTTCCTTCTCGCATTCCACCCTGACTGAACCGTATTCGCTATTAAAAATGTGGCGTACGAATCTGAAGCGTAGGCTGGAAACCTTTCGCCTGTTGCCGGTGTGACGCTAACAACAGAGACTATTTTTGACTCAATTTGAACCACGCTGTCTTTTTATGGACTGGGCCTTTTTTTATTGTGTTGTAGTCCTCACCCGAGCGCCTTGTGAAGCCCGCTCTAGGCTAATTTGTGTCCGTCCGTGTGTGTGTTTGTGTCTGTGTGTGTGTGTGTGTGTGTGTGTGTGTGTGTGTGTGTGTGTGTGTGTGTGTGTGTGTGTGTATGTGTGTGTGTGTGTGTGTGTGTGTGCGCGCGCTCGCGCTCTTTCTGTTTATGTCTGTGGTGCGTGGCTGAAAGTATGTGCGTGTTATGTGTGTGGGTGCAGACCAGTGTGTACTTTTCTGTGTGTGTGTTTGTGTGTGTGTGTATGCATGCATTCATGTGCAGCATTAAGCAGTGTTAATGTCAGGCATGCAGTGAATGAATGGACCAGTGTGTAGCTTTAGGAGCTACTTAGGTTAGACCACACTGGCTCAATGGCTGCTTGTCTCCCCCTAGACCGAGACCTAGACACACACACGCGCACACGCACGCACACACACACACACACACACGCACACGCACACACCCACACACACACTTCTTGATGGTCATTGGTGGATGATTTTCATCTTAGCTTGGCACACAAGCCTTGAAATTAAAGTAACCTGACTCAGAATATCTCTCCAACAACTGCAGCATTGCTCCACTGATAATAGCTTTGTCATATCAGCTCACACGAGGATTCACTTTTCTAAAAAGACTCCCTCCCCCCCCACACACCCTAATCTACACACCACTTTAGAAATAAACTGAAAAACTTAATTGATTTTTAGTCATCCTCATTTGGGTGTAATCATGCACAGACACTGATCTGCAATTACCAAAAATGGCTGTCAAATGGACTCGGCCATTGAGTGGAGGGAGATCAGTAGATCTGTGGCCACCGATGGCCAACCACTTTGTCACAAGTCATTACCCCACAGGCGGAGACGGGAGGGAATGGGAGGGACAGTGGAGAGGTGTGGGGGGGGGGGGGGGAAGTTCAAGTGCAATGCTTTGTGGTTTCCCTTCGTTGTTGTCTGTCTGGGCAGCGACACATTTACAACAACAACAACAACAACAATGTAGTCCAAAGTAAAGGGAACAGGGCAGCGTTGACATTGAGGAGGTGTGCCTCTTTCTGTGTGTGTGTGTGTGTGTGTGTGTGTGTGTGCAAAATAACGCGTGTAGCAGGAATGGGGAGCAGTGCTTCAAGCGAATGCTGCTGAAAGATCATTTTGAAACAACATGTGACCATTTTGTGTATGTGTGTGAACTGATAATACACCTGGAACACCACAGGGCCGGCCAATATGGCCCCCTGCTGCTACTGCTACTGCTATGGCAACACAATAAGGAGCCGCCTTGAAAAGAATGGATGCAGGATTACAGACCAGAGAGAGAGAGAGAGAGAGAGAGAGAGAGAGAGAGAGAGAAAGAGAAAGAGAGAGAGAGAGAGAGAGAGAGAGAAAGAGAAGAGAGAAGAGAGAGAGAGAGAGAGAGAGAGAGAGAGAGAGAGAGCGAGAGAGAGAATAAGTTTGAATAAGTTAATTGAGTGGACCATGGGAAAAGCAGGAGTGCCGAAGGAAAGTCCCTTGAAGATCTGTGAACATTTGCTCCCGTCTCCCAGCAATAATTGGACCTGGTCACCACCATGCTTCCTACATCTCAAATCAAGCCTGAAACCAATCTCTCCACACACACGCGCGCACACACACACACACACACACACAATGTTGGTAAGCTGGGTATTCCTTCTGCACCCCGTGTAGGAATTCTTGAAGGACGTCTCTCACACTCTCACACACTCTGACACAACCAGCACTAAAGTGGCTGTCGGCTGATCGCATTAGCTTGTAGACTACTGCTGTGTGCGTCCACATATAGCATTCACGCTGTGTGTGTATAAATACAACTCGTCCCCTAAGCCGGGGTGCGTGCGTGTGTGTGTGTGTGCGTGGTGCGTGCGTGCATGCATGTGTGTGCATAGGAATCCATAGGAATCTGGTATACAACTACGGTGTTCCTGGAATTTGCCGGCAGAATTCTTGTCTAATTCCCCCTGTCCGCTTGTCATTCCAGAACGTTCCCCGAAGAGACATGTTGGCAACAAGTCAAGAGAGCCAGCGACAACACACACACAAACACACAGACACACACACACACAACACTGAGGCACGCTCATTCTTTTCTCCTCTTTCTCCTCCTACCATTGTAATCTATGTACACACGGGCTAATGAATTTAGCACCGTAGCACTGTTCATACACCTCGCAGCACCGTCCTTCACCGGGGCTGAGCAAACGGCCGTACACAAGAACTGTCACAAAGAACTGTGTGTGTGTGTGTGTGTGTGTGTGTGTGTGTGTGTGTGTGTGTGTGGCCTCTAGGCAGGCAATATGGATGGTCCCCGACAGTCCGAAGCGTTTTGAGACCGATTGGCTTACAACGTTCCGAGCATCGCCCCCCCCCCCCACCCCCCATGATGCATGGCGCCCTGTGATGACACTCTCTGCCGCCGTGCTTCAGATCAGGACCGGGCGGGACCGGGCTCGGGTTTCTTCCTGTGGCATGGCTAAGGACTCGGAGACAGCTGTTGTCTGTGTGTGTGTGTGTGTGTGTGTGTGTGTGGGGGGGACCCCCCCCTGACTCCCCCCCCCGTTTTGGAGACATACTTGAGGAGAGTAAAAAGTTGTTGAGGAGAATTCTGATGGGTCTGAACGAAGATGGCCTCGGACATTGGATCCGGCGGCGGTTTTGGTTCAAGGTTAGAGATTAGCATCCAGAAATATCCGCAGTATTGACAACCAGCAACTGCTCTTTTTGGTCACCCCCGGCCACCCTTCCACCCACCCAGGATTTCTTTTGTGGGTTTTATTTAGCGGCGTGTTGTTTTATTTCCGGCCCGTGCTTTTGTATGTCACCGGAATACATTTGTATACACAACCCCGCTTTGACAACACACACACACACACACACACACACACACACAAGCATGCCTCAACAGTGCCGGATGGGAACTTCTGCCGCCCTGAATCCCCCCCCCCCCGACTCAAATGGACGTTAAAATCGCTTCGGACACCAGACCTCACAAAACGATCCCAACCATTTCGGCAGTAAATACCCAAAGCCATTGGTTGGTAATACATCTATCTTAACCTCGTGATCCAAACGACCACTAACCTCTGTACGTTTGCAGAGTGAGACGGCAGCCTGCATAACCGGCACACAACAAGAAAGTGGTGTCAGTGATTGCACTGTTTTTATCCCTGCATATATATGTATATATATATATGCAAGTAGTTTTGTATTTACAAGGAATTCGACTTGGCGTAATTGGTGCAAAGAAAAACAAGTATTAAAATATAAGTAATATAACTATAAATATATATACAGTGAACAAGGAGCAGTATATATATATATATATATCCCCGTCTTTTTTGCACTACCACCATTGCACATACTCCACACTACCAAATCACGTTACCATCACGTATCACAGGGTCAGTCCTCACCCCCATATCCTTCCCATCGTGTAATCGGTTCACATTCTTTTTACTTTTATATCTCTGTGAGTGATACGGTTCTTTATGTGGGTGAACTGTGTGTGTGTGTGTGTCTATGTACAAGCTACTGGATGTCAAAAATTTCCCTCGGGACAAATAAAGTATCCATCTGTCGATCTATCTATCTAGAAAAACATTCTGACTCTGAAGTCTCAGCCTCACAGGGGAACGCAGGCCCCCCCTGTGGAGACGGGGGGGTCAGCAGCAGCCCAGGATTAAGCACAACGTGAGAGAGAGAGAGAGAGAGAGAGAGAGAGAGAGAGAGAGAGAGAGAGAGAGAGAGAGAGAGAGAGAGATTCGGGACCCCAGAGCCTCCGAGGCTGCAGCCCACACTAAGGAGCAGACACAACAGCATGGCGGCGAGGGAGAGAGAGAGAGACTCGAGGGGGGGGGGGGGGGGGGGGGGGGGGGGACTAGTGTCAACACACATGGCGGTCTGCACCTGGCCCTCATCAGGGCTTGTGCACCGCACGCTGCATCGCTTGTGTACCGCGACAACATGCGACGGCGAAGCAGATGCGGTCAACATGCGGTCAACAGTCTTCAAATTAAACTGTGTGCAGTATAAAGCCTGTTGGTGAGGAAAACGGGAAATCACTTTTTTTTTTAACAGGTCGCCCTATATAACATGAACAAATGAATCGTCTCAATGGTATCCGAAGGAGCACAACGCAAACTTGCACAGAGAATTGTACGGCATCAGTAACCGCTGCAGCGTAACCAATGGCTACATGTCAGCGGTGATTAATCCCTCCTGCGGCCGCAGAGTACAAACATAACAGACTTCATCCTCGGAAATGTCGAGATCTTTGGATCACTGCTGGTGCTGCTCTCCTCACTCCGCGGTCTTGGATGAAAAACACCACTTTATAAGGACGGATGGATCCGGTACGGGACTGTCAA
>JAXIVH010000140.1:17500-26306 GCA_036785325.1 Urophycis tenuis | reverse complement strand
GAAGAGCTACAGCCCTGAAGCTATGCTATCTTTATGTTTTTACGAGGTTCAAAACCCCCATGGGAGTCACCTTGTTGGGCTGTCCACGAATCGTGAAACATGTTCATGCCATGAAAGATTGTCAAAACTACCATGTGATTCAAATATTGACCCTGAACTGTCACAACAATGACAATGAGTTTAAATACAACTCAGCCCATTCTTTTTTTCTTTCGATTTTTTTACCCAACTTTTCAAGATACGGCCAGTCCTGAACAACCTCCTGACCCCAATGTTTTGGGCTCTGACTCACACATGAGTAAGAGACAAGATAAGAGTCGACAGAGCATTGCAGTCGTTTTTTTCCACTGACGTAAGAAGCCAGCAGGTCATCCCTATCATCACCTCTTACTGTACACTCCCCGGTTTAATCCCCCACGAAGATTTTCAGTGACCCTGGCTGCCCAACTATGACCCCTTCCACCGTTCAAGGGTCAAAGTTCAAAGTTCATGGATGAACCTTGTTGGAAAGAGAGACTATGGCCTCTTCATAAAAAAAACCTTTCCTATCTTGAACTAGAGAATGGAGGCAGTGTGTGTGTGTGTGTGTGTGTGTGTACGCGCGTGTGTCTGAGTGCATGCATGTGTGTGGGTGTCTGAGCGTGTGCATGCGTCTCAGTGTGCGTGTGTGCGCAGCACTGCGTGTCTGACCACATGCACATGTGTGTGTGTGTGTGTGTGTGTGTGTGTGTGTGTGTGTGTGCGTCCGTGCGTGTGTGTAATCGAGGCGTTGGGCGTGCTAAGGAGATCTCCAGCCTGCCATCACAACAGACTGTGTTGCTGCAGCCGTCACACTTGTCGTCCGTGAGTCAGATCACATTCCTCCACTGTCATGCTAGCCAGCACGCTCACATTCGCTCTTGGGAGACCGGGGGAACAGCGGTTGGTTATATGTAGCTTACCCAGCTAACGTTTCATCCCCTGCACTACCCCCCCCCCCCCCCCCCCCCCCCCCCCCCTCCCCATCTCTTCTTCTATTTTCCACAAGTGATTCCACGTTTGTTTTTTCACCTGCCGTCTCGAGGAGGTCCTCGGAAATAGTGCACAGAAGGGAGTCCATACGATATGTGTGTACGCTAAAGCCTGGCGAAACATGTCCCTGTTTATACTGTAAATTCAATTAAATAAAGCTTTGCTAAGCTTTTTTTTTTCTCCCCCCTCTTTTCCTTCCCTGGTCAGCAGCAGCAGCAGCCCAGTTGGCCAGGAGGTATTCACATCACATGGGGCGAGATATATATTTACGCTAGACATGAGGGCAGCTGGAGCCTACGCTGATGTCATTTTCAGTCAGCCATACAAATCAATTCTGCGTGTGTGTGCGCGCCTGTGTGTGTGTGTGTGTGTGTGTGTGTGTGTGTGTGTGTGCGTGTTTAGGTTCTGCCATCCGTTTCCATTGTTGTTGTTTGAGACTATAGTGTGTTTGCATACTGCAACACCAGTGTGGTCGTACTGGAATCCTTAATGCGTCCTCGATTCTAATGAAAAACACAATTGTATATATAAACTCCCTGCTTTGCCAAGATGTCCCCGTCTGGCGTTTGTGTGTGTGTGTGTGTGTGTGTGTGTGTGTGTGTGTGTGTGTGCGTGTGAGACATTGTCATGTGAAATTAAACACAATTCAAAATGTTAATTGTTATGGTCTTTCATACTTTCCATACTTTTTGGATTTGGGCATACAATGTGAACAAGATGTTCAGCCTTTCATTGCACAACATTGGAATCTCTTCTGCATTATCCCAACTCTCCATCCAAAGATGTAGATCTAAACATTGTCCTCTCCTTTCAAACTCTCTTTGCAAGTGGTGTGTCTTTCTTCCTCATCCACAACCCACAATTACATCTCGCTTTTCTTAAGACCTAGATGCTGTAATAATGTATGGACACATCCAATGGTTGAGATGCTTGTAGCAAACTCAAATCATGCACGGAGCTATTCCATAATTTGCATGATCCTGTGGACTTTGACAAGCTTTATGTTGAAATGACAAACATGTGTTTGGTTAATGGTGCGCATTGTGTTCAGATAGCGTGTGTGTGTGTGTGTGTGTGTGTGTGTGTGTGTGTGTGTGTGTGTGTGTGTGTGTGTGTGTGCGTGTGGGCGTGAATTAATTCCTCGGCAAAGGCTATTTCTATCGTTCTGTGTTGCACTTGGTTATGACAATGAAAGGGAGGTTGAGTTGTGAAAATACAACAATTGCCCTTAAAAGGTAAGGTGTGCTCTGTGCGCGTGGAGGGACGCAGCTCGGGTGTTTTTTTTTTTTTGGGTGCTGCTGCTCCCTGTGACTACACCGGCTGGGGTCAACAGGCTATGGGGATTATATGCGTCAGCTAGTCTGCAAAAAAGCAGGACGTGCACCCAGGCACCCAACGCAAACAAAAATGATACACACCATTAAAGAAAAAAAAAAAAACCGTGGCCCTTCACATTTCATAAAGTCGTGGCAGCTCATCATTGAGAACCCCCCCCCCCCCCCCACACACACACACACACACACACCCACCCCAATCGTCACGCTTCTTCCAATAGTAACAATAGCAACTGACGACTCAGAAGGGCTAAACTTACCGACTGCTGACGGCGGAGCCCGCAGTCGTCAGACGCACCGCCGTTTGGCGTGTCCGCGGCGCCGCGGATCGCCCGGAGGTCCCCCCACGCCGGGCGTCCGTGGACAGCGCCGGAGTCCCCGAGGCAGAGGGCACTCAACACCAGACATTCCTGCCTCTGTTTCAATAGCTCCAGCTCACACAGGCCGGCCAAGCTGGCCTCCAGGCGCTCCTTGTTCCGACTGCGTTCCGCTTTCATCGGTAAAGCGAACGCACCACGGAACATGATTTCCCCCCCCACCCCAAACGGTGTAGGTTTTAGGTTTTTTTTTTTTTTAAGGCAGTTAACGGTCCTTCTTTGATCCCCAAATTTGATTCGTTCCTGCAAAAAAAAATCTGATACAATCCCGTTACAACTCCATGCAACTCGGTCCAATTGAGTTTATCCTCTCATCTCCGGCATTTTCTACCATCTCCAGTGGCGACTGAACGCGTCTGCAGCCGAACCCATTCTCTGGTCTGCGTGCACAACTGTGTGTGCAACAAGCTCACAGCTGTTAGCAATGGTCTATATGTCTATGCCCATTTCCTGGCTCTATTGGTTCAAACCATGTCCCAAGTTGTTCATATTAATGAGACGTCTACTCGGGCTCGGTTCCGCTCGCCGATTGAAGTTTCGCAGGAAAGGAAACCAAAGCGGCTGTTAAAGTCTCTCCAGGGGGAATGCCATAGACAAAGAATGGTCGCCAGATAAGCGTTGGTAAAGTTGACCGCCGCAGGCTGTATAGATTTACTGGCAGCTTAAGCAGGTGATAACTGCGCCCCCGTGTGGCTTTCTAAGGCTCTACAGATTCAGGTTTAAACTTTGTAGGGTTTGACTTGACTAGAGCTGAACGTGGAGTCAGACCACACTGCTCAGTGGTTTACATTATTATTGAGTTGGTGTTTTCAGGGTTTATTTAATTGTTTTGACTTGCGTAAACGGAAATATAATTTTATCATCCTTTTTATTGCATATTCTTGAAATCACATTTTATTAAAATAAAATATCTCGTTTAATCCATTGATCAGGCCAAACAAAGGAAAACATCAAGAGCAGGAAGGAAGACCAAGTGTGTTGCCCTTGGCACCGAGGTAGAAAGATGGATGAGGGAGAGAGAGAGAGAGAGAGAGAGAGAGAGAGAGAGAGAGAGAGAGAGAGAGAGAGAGAGAGAGAGAGAGAGAGAGAGAGAGAGAGAGAGAGAGAGAGAGAGAGAGAGAGAGAGAGAGAGAGAGAGAGAGAGAGAGATTTGGTTCAAATGAATACACTCGTGTTGCGATGCAGAGTCAATGAAGAACACAGCCATGTTTGTACATTGTATGCATTTTATTCTTCATTCCATCTCCACTTTTCAGCCGTTGCATAGCCTCTTATAGATCATAACCATCATGTGATACATTTCTGTTGTTGTTGTCCTAAACCACTGCCCGCATGGTTTAAGACCCAGGAGTCCATATACACTAGAACTATACACAAACATATACATGACATTATTATATTTATATAAATATTTTATATATGCACATCAAAATAAGTTGTTTTTTTTAAATCTCTGGTTAGGTCTTACAAGGTACAGGCGCACAAGTACATATACAATGCTACATTACAGAGAATGGTATCATATGGCAAAAGAAAATCCAACTGGTTCAGTTGTGTACCGTGTGTAGATGTGTGTGCGTGTGCAATTTGCGTGAGTGTGCTTGAACGGACTCGTGGGATTGTCGTGGAAGCATGCCTTTTCAAAACAGTGCCCTGGAAATCTGGTCTTTCTGCGTGTGCGTGACATCTGAAATACATACGCTCATCTCCGGAGCACTCGGGTGATTATGTTAAGATGCGTCACATTCAATGATGACATTTGGCAAAACAGTGATATTGAAACCGAATACAGAACGTATGGCAAATGACGCTGCCGCTTTTACTTTGAAGGGTTGAATTGAAGAAAAAAGAAAGAAAGAAAGAATGCTTGCTTATCCTACAAATCACTCCTATGCATTTCAAGTCTGGAAGACTTTTAGGCTCAGCAACAACATTCATTATATACATGAATAAACCTAATTTATATTTAATTCAACAATATTCTTATTGCTAGCAGTTATAAGAGCCATGCACTTGCCATTATACTAGCCTATAGATTCTGTCATAAAACAGAAATTATCTTTTTCTTTTCTTTTTTACCAGAATTGATCAATAGGGTTTGATGAAGAAAACTGACACTGAAATAAAAATGTTACTGTTAAAAGAGAAATTGCATTAAAATATTCAAGAAAAGGTGGTTCATTTAGCACCATAAGCATTCTGCTTAACACCATAGCTTAGCAGTCGCAGTGAAGGGTCCCTGTTAGCAATGTGCAAAGTAAAAACGGACATGCTGCATTGTTAAAGCTAGGGCAGGCAATTTATTTTTCGAAACTGTTTTCGTCACATTTGTGGACATTCTCGTTACATCCCGACAGCAATCAACAAATCAATAGCTTGGACAAAAATATCAAATAATCTGGCATCTGTGTCTGTCACAGGCCTTTCATAAACCTGTCCCATCATTTCATTCCACCCAACTGAAATGATTGGACGGCCTACCTGTCTGTCTACCTACCTACCCAGCTACCTGCGCACATTCTTCCTGTGCACTCATAGCGCATGACCGGAGTCTTCAATAAGGCTAGGCAGACCTATCGCTTAAGCTAGCCAAGAAGTCACATGTTTTGGGGAGGGGCTTTGGAGGGAGGCTGGGAGGGAGGGGTGGAATTTATTCGGTTGGATACTTCAAAATCTAGCTTACTCTGGCTGGTTTCTACAAATTGCCTACCCCGCCTTTAAATGTCTGATCATGTTACAAAGTTTGTTAAGGTGTAGTTTTTTGCGATTCATTAATCGTGTACACATACTGAACCTAAACATATCTTTAAAGAAACACTTCTCAATAAGCTAGCTTTTCTCACAAGGCCATTTTCTTTGTCTCCCCTGTGTTTCGTCCAGTCTAGCAACAGCTTTGGCTGCAGTGTAGATTTACAGGTAGAATGGACATAGCTGGCTTCCGCGGACAGATACAGACAAAAAAGTCAAATAAAAACCAAACAAACTTCTGACCGTTGACAAGAAACAAGGGTCGGCCATGCCAGGGCTAGTCTACACATCAACATGCACAAGCATATAACCGCCATGTTTGAGGAAGACAGATGTTTGTAGTTACGATGGGTTGCAGAACCAAAGACAATACCGTTGGCTTATATTCTTTTCGATGCACATTTTCTTTTTTTTTTATGTCACCATACACAAATAATAACACCCAGAAAAGCTTGCTTCTGTATACTGTGTGGATTTAGTGTTTGTTTTTACTCAGCTCCTCTCGCTCAGCTCATAGTTTTTAATGGTCCAAAAAAATATCTCAGACTGATGTTGTCATATGTATGGCTTACTAACAGTGTGACAGGCTTGCTCTGCCTTCATACGAGAACAAAGAGATCATGCCGTTTTGGTGGTTCTCACTCCAGGGGGAAACGCTGTAGAACATATATTTCTACAGTGTACGTTGGCAAAGCTCGTGAAATAAGAAGGAAATCAAAATGAAAAGGCCAACATTTTGTGAGGAAAAATAAGATCACAATAACGCTAAGCTTCACATTAAACATAATCATTTATCAGAAACGTGGCTCAGTGTCTCGTGAAAAATCCAGAAAAACAAAATGAAACTCATTAAATAAATATTTGTGGGCTACAAAGTACAAAACAAAAAGAAAGAAAAAGCGAATAACTAATATCGAGATACCCTCCTCTGAAAACAGACTCAGACTCAGGTCGCTGCAGCGCGATTCTCACACAGCGAAAGCTGTTTCTGCTTAGTAACGGTTACTAGGAGACTGCAGAGGGCTTTCAAAATGAATGATCAACAGGAGATGCTCAAATTGAAGCAAATATTTTGTCAACCACTCCTTGTTCTTTTACATAAGAGGCCACACGCCGGTCCCAATATCAACACATATGGTATGTAGGGGCTGTAAATTTGCTCTCTGACCCCTACAAGGTAAAGGGATAATACATTCTTTGTTACAAGTTCCACTGTCTGTATGGTAACTACCATGGGATTTTCTTTTACAGTTCCCATAATAAAGTCAGAAGTGTTAATCACATGTAAATCATGGTAACAATGAAACAGCATAGATAGTTACTTTAAAACGGCGGTAGAACAAAAATGTTTTTGATAATTAAATAATACTGGAATGATCATTTATGTTGGCCAGCGCACAAATCATTTTTCTATCATTTTTCTACACATTTGGAAAACTTGGTTTCTGAGCCTGATACATTCTTACCACGTCAAATCCTGCACCTCACCAGTCCACTGTCTTACCACTGAGCAAAGCTTGATCCACAGAATTGACTATTTTGTGTTTGGTTGTTGTAGTTTGTTTGCTATAAAAAACATGACATACGACATATAAACGCAACAAGTCTGGCATAGGCTACCAGGGAGACCAGCTCTAGATTGCCTAAGTATATAAAAAGTAGCCCTGACTGCCAGTTACTTCCTTTTAAAAATCCCATTAAATATAAGATGGTCATGTACGGGTGCTAACGCATTCACGCTGAGGAGCGTGGTACTCATGCACACACAAAAAAACTCACACACACACACGCACACACACACACACACACACACACACACACACGATTGCACCAGCATGCACTCACGCACGCACGCAAACACACACACACTTGCACGTGCACACAGTTGCGGGCACGCACACACACACACACGCCCACACGCACACATTTGCACACGCACGTTCACACGCACGCGCCCACACGCACAAATGCGCACTTAAGGTTACTGCCTTTGTCTTCTCTGCGCTTTGCTCCGCGGGTGATCACCTTGACATGATGCAATCTGGCGGTGGGAGTCAAAAGTCTTGCCGGATGAAGTCGAGGGACTACTAGCATCACTATAGTCATAATACTGCAGTAAAGCTGGAGCTTGTGGGAAGAGTTCCTCTTTGTTCCGGTGACACAGCTGTGATGATGACATGTATTGCATGCTCCCCCTGTCAAGACACCATCTTCAATGCTGCGAGCGCCCGAAAAATGTCCACCCCTCACCACCCCTCCCCACCCCACCCCTCCCCACGGCACCCCACCCAAAAAAAAAAAAACTTTGAAGGCAGAAGACAGGAAGTCGTGTGGCTTCCTGCTGCCGTGAGATACTGGCGGTGCAGAGGCATGCAGCGTCTCAAGGGTGACGGTGCCATTGAGTGGGGTGATCAGTGGAGTGAGTGGGTTGTGTGTGCGTGTGGGTGTGTCTGTGTCTGTTTGTGTGTGTGTGTGTGTGTGTGTGTGTGTCTGTGTGTGTGTCTGTGTGTGTGTGTGTGTGTGTGTGCGGGCACGCGGGGGTTTTGAGATATTGCGAGGGGGGGGGGGGGGGGGGGGCATCGTCTCCGCGATGGCGGCATCACACCTGTGGCACCGACCGCTCCTCCTCCTGCTCCTCTGTGCTCTGGCCCTCGGCGGCTCCCCCCGCCCTCGTTCTGCAGGTGGAGCAGGGAGTTCTTCATCTAAGGGGGCGTGGAGGAGGGAGGTTTGGCTTTGGTTAATGGAGACATGGTGCCACCGCGCCATGTCGTCGGAATACTTCGTCCCGATTGGTCGATGACGCTCCGAGGGGTTGGATTCGTTTTCAACCACGGGAAAACCTCTGCCTGTTCACAGGTCCGAATCAAGGCGCCACGAATCCAACAACAAAACCAGTGGTCAAATACGACCATCGACCAGATGGACAACGCAACAACAATTTGGTCAAAGGCGGTCAGCCGATTCACGTCGATTCAAAAACCAAAAACGTCATTGATGAATAAAACCCCAATATGTAATCAATTGTTGGTAGCTATGGTCTACGCAGCATAAACCACCCCGGGGTGTCCCATCATTGGAAAAACAACGTGCTACACCAGTGCTAGGCAACCTCGTCTCGCCTTGCCCCACATCATCAGCCCCACAGCACATCATCATCCAACACGGGGGCACTCTCTGTGGTTTATTCCAGACCTGTAATGCACACGCTGACAGAGCAATGCGCAGTAGGCACTAATGGTATGGAATGCTTGAGTTTCGGGTTTCCTTGACTGCGGAAGCAGGAATAATGAAAAAGCGAAAAAAAGCAAAGGAGGACAATGTGTTCACACAAGGTGG
>JAXIVH010000140.1:5000-12500 GCA_036785325.1 Urophycis tenuis | reverse complement strand
ACACATACATGCATGCACACACACAGCGACACATGCACGCATGCACACACACAGGGACACAAACATGCACACACACGCAAACACACACACACACAGCAATTATATTATCTACTCTATTTTAATTTTACAACCGTTCAATACAAACCAGAGCAATTCATGAGACCTTGGCACCCATCATTGTCATTGAAACAACAAAGAACACATTGCAGAAAGAAAGAAAGAAAGAAAGAAAGAAAGAAAGAAAGAAAGAAATAAAGAAAGAAAGAAAGAAAGAAAGAAAGAAAGAAAGAAAGAAAGAAAGAAAGAAAGAAAGACAAGAGAACGAAAGTACAAGAAGAAGCGTGACCTCACCTCAGGCGACATTTATGCTTGGCCACCCTGGTGAGGACGTAGCGGTTGAGGGTGTAGAAGTAGTCGTGGTAGGGCACGTGGTGGGTCACCACCTCCGCATCCACGATGTAGCACTCCCTCTCCTGGCTGGCTTTGTACAGAGTCTGGCAGCAGCAACCACCACCACCACCACCACCACCACAACAACAACAGTGTCTCAATCAGCTGGGTTCTGGGCATTCGACATGTGCTCCACCGCTAACGTCTCTGGACAGAGGGAGGTTCTTCCCTGGGATTTGAGTCTCTCATGCATGTGGGACGCAGGGCTCTACAAATAGAATTAACTCATGATGTGTAAGAAAGTGAGACGACTTGGGACCAATCGCATGTCCATTCACCAGTGGTGGGGGTGACAGAAGCAGCGTTCTTGTACAAAAACATCAATTACATTTTTTTCCCATCCCAGTGGCTATAATTTCGACAGTTGGTCGGGCATGTTAAAATAACACGTTGGCGAGACGAGCAGGAGGCACGAGGAACGAAAAGCCCTGTCGTCGCGCAAAAAAACGGTATTGCCTACAATCGGCCAGCAGAGGGCGCCCCTGACCTGTGTCTCGCTGACCGCGGCCGTCTTGGGCGTCAGTGGGTTGCTCAGGGAGACGTTGTACATGAGCTCTCTGGTCTGGTTGCCCTCCAGCTCTTTGCTCCAGGGACGATACACCACATCTGGAGGACAGAACACAGAACACAGAACGCAGAATGCGACTGTGAACAAAAATGCTGCCACTGGTGCCAAACGCCGCAAGAAAAAAAACTAAACAAAACTGGCCATCATCGCAGTGGGAAGCGAGACTTTGTGGGGAATCTTGAGGTATTTCACTGAGGAGAGACGCATGGCCTCAACACCGACCCCTAAGTGAATCGATACTCATAGGGGTGAACGCCAGAGAGCAGATTCATACTTGTAGGTAAATACCTGAGGCTTAGCGCTGGATTCACTGAAGGCAGGGGGAAATGTGATACACCTGCACATTTAAAGGCCAACATAATATTTATTTTACAGCTCCCCTTCTGCCAAATGAAAAGCTACTGAAATGGAACTGGAGACTTTGTACGTTTCGAGGTTTTTTTTTTAAAAAAGAAAAAAAAACTCTTGGCAAGAAGAGACGTAATCTGCGAGGAGATTATAAAACCTTCTTTGTGCAGCTCGATCGCCCTTCTCTGGGACCATCAGGCGCGATCAATAGAGGGTCCTGGTTACCAGAAGTCTCCGTCCTAACGGGTCTGAGAAAATTTCAGATTTCACAGAAAAGCAAGTCTTCATCCATGGACGTCTGGGGAAAGGAATTTAAAGTGGGAGCTGGAGGTCAGCTGCCTGGGGGAATAGGGAGGACTTGTGGCATTTTTTTTTTTTTTTTCACGACACCAGCAGGCGTGCATGACTTTCCAACAACAGATAACATTATATCCACCTTTTGGTGGGGAGTCCTTTCCAAACACCCCCGCTACAATTCCATCTGCAGCTGGACGGACACAAATCTGTTCCTGGCTTTGCTTTTCTGTTTAATCACAGAATGCAGTGTTGATTTTACTCCGCGAACACTGTTTGACATTCAAGGCGTGAACGTCATGAGCTTTCGGCAAAGCGCTTGACTGGAGGTTGGCTTGATAAGGAGCAGTGTTACGTGCCATTATATTATGCTATGACATTTTCGTCCATATTTGGTGATGATGGGACTGTGAGAATCTGGAAAGATGCTGAACTGATTGCGGACGCGCTTCGAGAGGTCAGCATCAACCGGGGGTCAAAGAACACCCAGGGTCCCGCCAACGCTGGGCCGGGCTTCGGTTCGCCAATCCATGGAAAAACACTGGAAACGCTGGCAAGGACGAGGGCTGAGAGCCCCCCCCCCCCCCCCCCCCCCGCCCCCCATCGCTTTCTATGGCGTGCGATATTGTGTGGCGCAAAAGGATTACGGGACGGCTCTCCTCTCACGCTGGGCGTGGGGGGGGGGGGGAGGGGCTTGCTGCATGCAAAAAAGGGATCAGGACAAAAAAAAGTCACATTTACATTTCAATGTTAACTTTACACAAATGACCTTGGAGAGAGCGTGGCGCCCGATCGGACCATGTGACCATCGGCGGTCGGTCGCCGCTGGCTTGGACCCGGGTCGGATTTCGTTCCCTGGTTTCGAGCGCAACCATCGGGCACCTGAACCTCACCCCCCCCCCCACCACCACCCCCCCCCCCCCGAACAGCGTCCTCCCTGGAGACGGACGAGGGGGGGGGGGGGGGAGAGGGGGGGGGGGAGGCGAGTGGGCGCGGGGGGGGGCTCTCACCTGAGAAGCGGCGCTGCTCCAGGAAGCCTCTCATGAAGGGCGACTCGGTGAACAGGACGCTGAACATCTTGTCCACGCTGAACTTGTACACCTCGTTGATGTACTGCCGCCCGCGCAGCTCCTCCTGGAACGCCTGCACCTCGCCTGCAGCGGCGGCACACAGTCGCTCCATGGATGAACATACACACATATGGCCGTGTGTGTGTGTGTGTGTGTGTGTGTGTGTGTGTGTGTGTTTATGTGTGTGTGTGTGTGTGTGTGTGTGTGTCTTTATGTGTGTGTGTGTATGTGTGTGTGTGTGTGTGTGTGTGTGTGTGTGTGTTTATGTGTGTGTGTGTGTGTGTGTGTGTGTGTGTGTGTGTGCGTTTAGGGTATGTCAGTGTAGGCAAGGGTGTGTGTGTGTGTTTAATGTACGCCAGCTTACTGTTTAGCGCATCTACACGGGTGCGTGTTAAGTGCACGTAGATGTGTGTGTGCGTTATGTGTATGTTAATGTGTGTTACGTGTACAGAACTGTGTGTGTGTATGTGCGCACGCGCGCACCTTCATCGTGGGTCTCCGATGAGTCACTGAGCTCGGTGGGCAGCTCCTCGTGATCGTTGAGGTCGAGCGAGGGCGCCGGGCTGTGACCCATGACCTGCTGGTAGGCCTGCTCCTCGGCCAGCAGGGGCGGGCTGAGGAAGTCGGCGAGCGGCGTGGGGGGGTCATCCTCTACCGTGCCCAGGGGCAGCTCGTCCTGCGTGGGCGACGGGCGGTCGGTGAGCGGCGGTTAAGGACGTCCACACCTGCAGCTAATGCTAATGCTAATGCTAATGCTTATGCTAATGCTAATGCTTAATGCTAATGCTAATGCATCTAATGTCTAAATGACTGGAACGGACGCCGAAAACTAAAAGGCGGACCCAAGCCCAGAGAATGGGCGGGAGCCGGTTTCAAACATCACATCGAATAGTCTCGTTTCAGAAGACAAAACAGAGATGCATAATACATCTCACGTCTCATAACCACTGCAGCTGTGTCCCCCTAAACAGGGGGGCAGCTGCGCGCTGTCTTCCCCGTCGAGCGGCGCTTTTTGTCGCAAATTTTACGGATACGTCTACGCCGCGTCAAGCAGGCAGCGCTCGTGGTGAATCATTGATTGGGACGTGTCTCGATGGATCCGAAACGCTCCCTGAATCAGGCAGGGCCTCAGCCGCGCGCGGGAACACGGCCCATTCCTGCACCGAGGATAACGCGCGCCGACACAACACGTGGGAAACGAAACGGGCTGGGAACGGAAACGGAGGCGGTCTTCCGATGACATTGCGTTGCGTTTAATTAGCTGACACTTTTACCCCAAAGGGACTCACGATAAAGCATGCATTCAACCACGAAGAGGCTACCCAGAAGAGACGACAGCCGCGTGGGCGCGTCAAAGTCATCCACGGCCGTTGATTCATCAGGTCTCGGGGCGTCGGGCCTAATAATCTCTTGGGAGTAACTAATCCTAAAGTCACACATACAGTGACATGTAGAGGATTCTACTGGAGAGACGAACCCGTCCGACAACATAAGGGTCTCCAGGCTGTGTTTGCGGTGTTTTAATATGTATTCACTTCAATGTATTGTCTGTGTGTTTGGGTTAGGGGAGACAACTGCAATGACCAGGAAATGAGACTGATTCTGCCCCCTCGCCCTCTCTGTGATGATATGGTCTAATTTGGTCACCTGTAACGGTAGCAAAATCACCATGAGTGGGAATACGTGTTTTCTGATTGAAAATAAGGCCTAATGATATTTACTCAAGGCCAATCCCTTTAGCACTCGCCTTAAGCAAAACCACCTAGAGTAGCACCCATAGTGCTACTGCTGCTGCTGATGCTACTACTGCTAATACTGCTGTTGCTGCTACTACTACTGCTAACTGCTGCTGCTGCTACTACTACTGCTGCTGCTGCTACTACTGCTAACTGCTACTATTCAATTCAATTCAATTAAAGTATCTTTATTGTCTTTACTGCTACTGCTGCTGCTACTATTACTGCAAACTGCTGCTGTTGCTACTACTGCAAACTGCTACTGATGCTACTACTGCTACTGCTACTACTGTTAACTGCTGCTGCTGCTACTACTACTGCTAACTGCTGCTACTACTAATACTGCTACTGCTGCTACTACTACTGCTACTGCCGCGGCTGCTACTACTACTGCTGCTGCTGCTACTACTGCTAACTGCTACTACTGCTACTGCTGCTGCTGCTACTGCTAACTGCTACTACTGCTACTGCTGCTGCTGCTACTGCTAACTGCTACTACTGACTGCTGCTGCTGCTAACATTCATAATAATCTGTCTACTACTCACAGACAGAGGGGGCTCCAGCCCGGGCCGGTCGTTGTTGGGGTGGTCAACGCCGACGTAGGCCTCCTGCGGGAGCAGCAGGGGCCCCGGGCCCATGTCCGGGGGGGTCTTGGCAGGGGTGCCGCCGGCGTCGGGGTGGTGCTCGCCGCTGTCCTCGACCAGCGGCAGCTCCTCGCAGTACCTGCACCAGGGGGACGGACAGCAGCTGTGGGTCAAGGTTACCAGCCTGCTGGACACTGAACGGACACAGGCCCTCCACGGACCAGGGGGGGGGGCGGGGATTGTTTTTTTTCCCCACGCGGTTCGGCGACGGGTAACGCGCGGGGCCTGGCCGTGTGGTCAGAACGGCGTAGGGAAATACAAATCGGGAAACACACACACACACACACACACACACACACAGAGACCCCTCCACAACACACACACACACACACACACACACGTATGCGTCTGCCTGCCCGAAGCCGCTAGGCGAGCGGGAGCACTGTGTTCTGTGTAGGTATGAGTTGGAAGCAATAAGGGCATGCCTGTATCGGTTTTATGAATGCATAACGACATCCTGTTGATGTTTGCGCTTCTGCTAAGGAGACCATTTGCTTTGAGCGGACAATAAAAGCAGCCCCTGGCTGAGCATCAAATTTCTCTCTCTTTCCTCAGCACTCTCAACACTGATACGCGCATCAGCCACTTATTTTGGAGCTGGCGTCATGTCGGAGGCACTTCCATGGCCACAGACTTGCAACATAATGCCAGGCCTACATAACAGTTCGTGTTTTTTTTTTGCAACATTCCCACCAAATCAGCATCAACATTGTCATTGTTCTCTCCCGGGGCTGGGGGGGGGGGGGGGGGGGGGGGATGGGGTGGGTGGGGGGTGAGACTCACCCCATGGTGTTGAAGTCATCGTCAGGGGGCACGTAGTCCTCGTCGTCGCTGGTCAGCCCCAGTTCGTTGCCGTAGCACTGATGGACAAAATGCCACAACTCTTTGGGGCACAGCGGCTGACGGGAGGTCGCGGGGAGTGAGTGAGTGGACAGGGCGGGGGTTTCAGAAGGGAGAGAGATCAGAACATTACAGACCGCACAGAGAGAACGTACAGGGGCTCATGGGTTTAGGGAGGGAGGTGCAATGTGGGCCTCTGAAGGAGCGCTTGGCACCGTCAGGGTGATTAAGGGCTATCGAGAAGAACTGTGCACTGACTTCAAGCACACGAGTTTAAGTCAGGACACATTTCCCTTATGGACCACAGGATCCTCACCTTCTCCAGAAGAGCGTTCTGCCAGAGCCGGAACATCATCATGTAGGTGCGGTCCCTCGCCCCGAATGATGTGAAGAAGTGCTGGAGGATTTAATGGACCACTGGTTAGGAGTCGGCTCTAAAAAGTTCAGCGGGTTTGAGGATCGAAGAAAAGGTTTCTTGTGCAAAGCGCATGCATGGTAGCCTTCGGACATTGGGGTTTGAACACAGAACCTTTCAACAGCGAGTCAAACACTCTAAGCTGCTAGGCTATCCTCCCCACATGTACACCGAACCATATTAATTTACTTCTTGGTTCAAATTATGTGCATTATGTGCATTACATAATGGGGTATTATGTCGACACTTCCCCCTCATGTCCTCCTTTGCTTGCCATGCCGTGACCTTCTCTTCACCTTTTCATTGTCGGTGCACAGCTGGATGGCATTAGGAATGAGCCGAGCTGTCTTCTCCTTGGTCATGGTGCAGATGTCCTTCAGGCGAACCATTAGCTGGAAGCAAGAGGAACGTACGTCACGGCTTCCAAAGATTAACCATGCAACAACGAACCATTAACTATAATTTCGGTGTGTTCGTAAATCAACGTGCGTCGGCACGTTGAGTTACGTCAGCACTTTCCTCCGCGTAGAATTTCAAGGATGAGCACTCAAAAAACAGCTTCCCAGTTTTCGGGATCCGTCTAGATTCGAATATGTTCGTACTCATTCTCATACAACCTATGAACTCATTTAATTGGATCACATGACTGGCGAGTATTGCATGGGTAAAGCACACCCGTCTTAGTGTCTGAACATGGGGTCCATCTCTGCTGAACACAGAGGTGTAATATAGAGTGTGGTAACGAGGCGTACCAGAGTTTCCCATCGGAAGATGTTGCTGTAGAAGCAGATCCAGTTCTCAGAGAGGTAGAGACGACCCTGCAGGAGGATGTCTCTCTGCAGTGCGCACGAGTAGTCTGGCGGGCCAGAGGTCAAAAGGTCAAGATTGATGCAGTCTGGAGCGGAAACCACTGAGGCAACAATGGGGCGTGGATTTGATCAAACACGAGAAACGTTCATCCGTTGACCCCCGGGGGGGATTGTCTGTTTCAAACTCACCCACAATGAGCCGCTCACTGTCCGGTAGCGACTTGAAGAGCTTTCTGAAGTCCTCATTGCGTTGCTTGTAGGTGGGACTCAATACCTGCACACACAACAATGACTGAGAGCCTCTCCAAGCAGATTGCATGAACAA
>JAXIVH010000140.1:0-2500 GCA_036785325.1 Urophycis tenuis | reverse complement strand
TTCTCCAATGTGAATTAAACCACAGGCACAAAAACCAACATCCATGCAATACTGAACTGACAAACAGACAAACTTGGGTAAATATGCAAACATAGGCACACAACAACCATATTTTTCCTATTCCAAAAATAGATTAAAAAAACTGACTTCTCTTACTACCAGCACTGTTAAACCACAGTATTGTTTTCAGAAAACCATTTTTTCAGTTCCTCCCTTGTAATTTGCTTTAGATGAATGCATCAAAATGAAATCATGTTACACAGGTGTAAATGTTATTCAGAGAATTGTAAAATCATCCAATCCTGGATGCGACATGCTACCCGATGCCCTCATCTAAATGCAAATGTTGTGGGAGCCCAGAAAGAGAGTTCTCTCAGGATGAGTCCTTTTAACGCTGTGACACCGTGAGGGGTAGCAGAGAAGCGAGCGCATGAGGAAAGTAGGAAAGCAGGTATTGAACTTACATTGTACCAGCTCTGGCTTTTCTGTAGCCGACAATGAAACGGTCGCCAGAGGAGAGGAGAGAGAGAGACGACAGACAGACAGACAGGGGGGGGGGGGGGGGGGGGAAATAGGAAGGTCAATGATTAGAAAGGTTAACGTTTGTATAAGAGGAAAACACAACACAATGTAAGAGGCAATTGCAAGATCAGTTGGATTACGGGGAATGAATCACTAGAAAGATGCGCGTTTTCATTAATCTACTATAATCTCGGCCAGTAAGTGGCAGTGTTACCTCAGAGAAGCCATCAGTGGCCAACACTATGACACAGTCACTGTATTCCTGTGCTTTTATGCTTAAACCCCTAATGAGTGGGAGTGGTATATCAATCAATTATATTGGTCAACAATATCCTGTGTCGTTGATTAATATGGGTGGGTTTGGCAAGTACAATTCACCTTTAAGAGACAGAGAGAGAGCTAGAGTGAGGGATAGAGTGAGAGAGAGAGAGAGAGAGAGAGAGAGAGAGAGAGAGAGAGAGAGAGAGAGAGAGAGAGAGAGCGAGAGAGAGAGAGAGAGTAAGAGAGAGAGAGAGAGAGAGAGAGAGACAAAGATGGAGAGGGGGAGGACCCAATTCATACTATTTCAAGCCACTGATTTCCCGTTATTACAGGAATCAATCAATAGAGTATTATGTAGCCTAGTGTATCTGATCTTAAATATAGCGCAGCAGATAGATGTCACACAAGGCAAAAGCAAGGGCATCGTCATCACAACAAATACATCAGCCCTCTAACAGAGCAAGGGGAAGGCCTAGGCTGACCACTGCAGTGCATTGGAACAGGATGAGCCTGGGGGGGGGGGGTTTGAGGGTCACAGGTCAAAGGGCATAGGTCACAGACAGCAGGGTTAGGACTGGATGCTAAAACTAAACGTTAGGAGGTAGGTGGATGGTGGATGGAGGGGATGATGTAACAAATAAAAAATACAAACAATGAAAAAAAAAAAAAAAAAAAAAAAAAAAACAGAATAAATAAATAAACAACATAGCACAGAGCGAAAAGGTGTTACCGGAGGAGTGCTTACTTTAATGAGGCTCAGCCTGTCACCCTGGGGGGGCATCCACATGCAGGGGGCAGTAGTGGGGGTCATGCAGATGACAAAGTGCACGGTCGCAAAAAGGACCAGAACAGAAACACACCGACAGACAAAAGTAAAAACGAACACAAAAAAAAAAAAAAAAAACGACAACAGATGTCAATGGCGTCGAGAGGGCAGCAACAAAACAGGACGTCTCCTCACTACACGAGCCCCCCCTTTCTGTGGTGTCGACCCCCCTTCCTGGTTTGGCCACCGCCCCTCGGCACAGCTCCGGGTTCGAGCTCCGTGTTCCAGGTTCCGCCACGGGTTTGAGTCTATGTGTTGCGTGTGCGGGCCGGCGCTATGCTTTTGGGGGTGGAGGGTCTCTCTTGTCCTGAAGGTTATTTAATAGTGTGTGTGTGTACGCGTGCCGCTACTGTTGCAGGTTTTCAACAAACGTGACACCACAGACTTAACCGAAATTAGCTTTTCACTGGTAGGACGGCCCTCGTGAAACACGGGTACCCTGCGCACGGTCTCGGGCCAACCGTGTTTGAAATTTAAAAAAAAAACACAAAAACCAAAAAAAAAACAACCCATAAGAGAGTGATGCTTACTTTAGTGTGCCGCTTGTGGGACTATTGCATGCATGAGGAGAGAGAGAGAGAGAGAGACAGAGAGAGAGAGAGAGAGAGAGAGAGAGAGACAGAGAGAGAGCGCGAGAGAGAGAGTGAGAGAGCGAGAGAGAGAGAAGAGAGAGAGAAAGAGAGAGAGAGAGAAATGGACAGAGATGAAGAGAGAGAGAGAAAAAAAAAGGACAGGAGAAGGTTACAGAGTGTGCTCTGGAGGACATTTTGACACGAGCAGGGACTGACTGAAAGCATCAAGTCTTCTTGGTTATGGTGACGAGCGATAGGAGGCGTCTTGAAACAGACCCGTGTGGGTAAGGACAAAAAGTGTTAAAAGCATGGAATGGCT
>JAXIVH010000014.1:11009522-11014522 GCA_036785325.1 Urophycis tenuis | reverse complement strand
CCGTCAGATCACAATCTAAACATCTCCTTTTCCCTTCATGTCCAATAGCAGTCCATTGTCTCTCTTCCCTGCGCTCCTCTTTCCCTGCCTCCCCTCCCCTCCCCCTCCCTTCCTCCTGCTCGCCCGCCATCTTGGTGCAGAATGTTGCTCTACATGCAAATGACAGCCGATTGTTTATCTCAGGCACTCTGTTGAAACGGGAGCATGGTGAGTTTGTGTGTAAAGCCATGGTTCCCCGCCTGGACATGTTTTAACTCAGTGATAGATAGAACAGCTGTTTATGTTCACAGAATATTAATGTACAAATGTTAGCGATAATAATGCTCCTGTAGGAAAAACGTTAAAACAGTGCTTTTTTGGTGACTATCTAAATGTAGCATCTCTAGCATTGTTAATCTAGCAAATGAAATGCTTGAAACTTGTTCTGGTGAGTTTCTTACTGTATTAGCAGCAATTAAATGTTTCACCTTCTTATGACAAATGTACTCTTAGTAAGTCACTTTGGATAAAAGCGTCTGCTAAATGCCTAAATGTAAATGCAAATGTAATGAAAACAGGCTATAGTTGTGACGAGATGATCCAACACATGAATGTGCTCATATATACATCATACATCAACCACATACATATAGTTTATAGATAAAAATCTCTCTATATATATAGAATAATTGTCCTTTTCACTCTATTTCTCTCTTTCTGCTCTTCTTCCTCCTCATCTTATCTGCCTCTGCTTGCTTTCCTGCCACACTGTCAGTCTCTGCTGTATCTCTATTAGCATCAACCCTGTGGCCTGCCTCCCCCCCTCCTTCTCTCCTCCCTCCACCCCCGTATCCATCCCTCCCACTCTCTCCACTCCCCCACCCCCCAGGGTGGTGCGATTCTGCTGATGCATCACCGGCCCGGGATAATTTGTTTAAATGACAGATTAGGAGGGTAACTCGATTTGTGTCCGATACAGTATGTAGTGTCTGGTGCCAATCTAATAAAGACCCCACCCCCTCCACATCCCCCCTCCCTCTCTCCCTCCACCGCCACCTCCCCCTTCTTTCTCATTTCTCCTCCTCTCTCCTCATCTCTCCATCTCCCCCACCCTCTGCCCCTCGCTGCTGATACATTTACTGCTTGATAGAGAGATGGAGAGATACATAGAGAGAGAGAGAGAGAGAGAGAGAGAGGAGAGAGAGAGAGAGAGAGAGAGAGAGAGAGAGAGAGGAGAGAGAGAGAGAGAGAGAGAGTGGAGAGATACATAGAGAGAGAGAGAGAGAGAGAGAGAGAGAGAGAGAGAGAGAGAGAGAGAGAGAGAGAGAGAGAGAGAGAGAGAGAGAGAGAGATGGAGAGAGAGAGAGAGAGAGAGATGGAGATGACATAGAGAGAGAGAGAGAGAGAGAGAGAGAGAGAGAGAGAGAGAGAGAGAGAGATGGAGAGATACATACATAGAGAGAGAGAGAGAGAGAGAGAGAGAGAGAGAGAGAGAGAGAGATTCGATAGAAGAGAGAGAGAGAGAGAGAGAGAGAGAGAGAGAGAGAGAGAGAGAGAGATGGAGAAATACATAGAGAGAGAGAGAGAGAGAGAGAGAGAGAGCAGTAGGTGCCTGTCTCGGGGCCTGCATTGTGCTGCCTGCTGGCCCCGGGGCCGGGGGGCCACCAGGGGCCTCCAGATGAATTGAACAGTGTGGCCGGGGAGCGGCTGGATGGGTGGGGGCTTCACCTCATTGAGCCATCGATCGCGACTGAAGAGGGCTTAAGAAATATGCCTGGCAGTCGCAGATAATCAATCAAACAATTAGGGCCGGTCCTGCAGCCGTTCTGCGCTCCGTGTAGCTCTGCCTGCTCGCCGCGGCCACGCACTCCAAATGAACTGCTTCTTACCGCAGAGCAGCGTCCACCATCTCTGTTCATCCTTCACCAGCAAGCAAACTAGTGCTGTCTGCTTTAACTCACATCCACACAAAGACCCCCTGTTTAATATGTATGAATGTGTGTGCGCGTCTGTGTGTGTGTGTGTGTGTGTGTGTGTGTGTGTGCGTGTGCGTGTGCGTGTGCGTGTGCATGTGTGTGTGTGTGTGTGTGTGTGTGTGTGTGTGTGTGCATGTGTGTGTGTGTGTTTGCTTGTGTGTGCTTATGTGTGCGTGTGTGTGTGCGTGTGTGTGTGCGTGTGTGTGTGTGTGTGTGTGTGTGGATGGGTGTGTAGGGGTGTGCTGGAGACATGAACCCTGTGTTAACATCTAATCCCAGTTTTCTCCATGACTGTGGATGGTTGTTTATAGCACAAGGGCAGCCTCCTGCACCACCCTGCTGCATGTGAAACATTCCCATACCACAGTAACACCAACACACTGTTTTCATCAGAGCGATGCGGCAGACAAGGTGCCTCATAGCTGGCAACAGCTCCTCCTCCTCCTCTCCTCATACCTTTGCTCCTCCTCTCCACTTCTTTCTCTCCTAGCCCTCCTTCCTTACTTTTCATCCTTATCTTCATCCTCATCTTCCTCATCGTCCACCCTGTGACATGTTCCTTCATTAGTGGCGTCCTCCTCTCTCTCTCTTCCTATCCCTCCCCTTTACTCTCGCTGCCTCCTCTCTCTCCTCCTCCACCTCCTCTTCTCTCCATATGGGGCTGTCAATGAGGTTTTTCTGCGGCAGAGCCCTGTCACCTGCAGCCAGTGACTGCCTGGTGCATGGCTGGAGCTGGCTTCTGTCAGGGGGCTGTGTGTGTTCAGAGGTGTGTGTGTGTGTGTGTGTGTGTGTGTACTGGGTGGCAGAGTGTGTTCAGAGGTGTGTGTGTGTTACTGGATGGCAGTGTGTGTTCAGAGGTGTGTGTGTGTGTGTGTTACTGGGTGGCAGTGTGTGTTCAGAGGTGTGTGTGTGTTACTGGGTGGCAGTGTGTGTTCAGAGGTGTGTGTGTGTGTGTTACTGGGTGGCAGTGTGTGTTCAGAGGTGTGTGTGTGTGTGTGTGTGTGTGTGTGTGTGTGTGTGTTACTCGGGTGGCAGTGTGTGTTCAGAGGTGTGTGTGTGTGTGTGTTGTGTGCGTGTGTGACTAGGTGGGAGTGTGTGTTTGGGAGATGTCTTGTGTGTTTGCTGAAGAGGAGGGGGGTAATCCGTCTCTCATGCTGACTGTGCCCTCTTCTGTCTTTCCTAATCTTTGTCCTCTTGCCTCCCTCTCTCTCTCTCTCTCTCTCTCTCTCTCTCTCTCTCTCTCTCTCTCTCTCTCTCTCTCTCTCTCTCTCTCTCTCTCTCTCTCTCTCTCTCTCTCTCTCTCTCTCTCTCTCTCTCCTCATGCTGTCCTCATGTCTCAGTTTGAGCTGTTATTTCTGGAGTGTTATTGGTCGGGATGAGGAGAAATTGCCCCGGTCTAGCCTGACACCTCTTGGGTGGCTATCGATCAGATGGCTACATCCCATAATTCATGGCGGTCGCCCTTGTAGTGAAACAAATCAACATGGCCTCTGCCAGAATGCAATAAACCCACACGCCGTGTATTTTTTAAGGAATGTGTCCTAAATCTTTCCACACAGCCACCTGGCCTGATTTGCAACCTTGTAGCAGTCTGTGATGCTTCGAGGCTAGCAGCACGTCATGCAGACAGCATCACACACACATACACGCCACACGTTTCACACGCACACACATACACACAGTGTGGGTGTGTGTGTGTGTGTGCTAATTCATGCACACATACGCTCACAGTCACACTACCACATTCACACGTACACTAACACATGCACACACACACAAGTTCACATTCACACATATTATATTACACACAAATATAACTATTGTACGAAATGACTGACACATACAAAACACACAATAATATGTAGCACAAGGGCTTGTAGCACCAGTGATGTCTGTCTTCTCAGTCATAAACTCTCTCTGCCCTTGACCTATAAACATACAAACACACATGCTATCACACACAGTGGCACTCATATAGCATCACACACAGTTGCAGTCAATGACCTTGGTTGTCATGATAAGATTGAAGATTTGTTTAAGTCGTCCAGGGAGCGTAATTGATGAACCATTGAAGCCATTGGTAGAATGTTCCAGAGGGGAGCAATGATCCGTGAATAATGAGATGATTCTGAGAGGCTCACAGTGAGGGAATCATGTCATATGTCATATGTCATATGCGGATGTAGAGATGTTCATACAGTTTTTCTCAATCGTTTACATACTAAAACTGGAACTATGCACACCGTGATAAAATCTTGAAGCTTGTGTCAACAACAAAGACAATTTCAGTACATTTTTAAGCACAATAGTTTTGTTTTCACTCAAATGGAAATTATTAGGCAGAATTTTACACAATTCTACACACAAAATCATTGTCGTTACCATGGAAAACACTGGCCTTCAAATGGCAAATTCTAACACCTTCTCAAACAGCGGAACTTTTCAATGATGTGTCAGAGCAGAAGAGACCTCTGGTGATCTCTACTGTGACAACAATGGAGCATCATGCAGTGCTGTAGTGCAGTAGAGTTATTTTACAGTATGTTATAAAGATTTGCTTCATGTTACCTTTTGTAATTTGTTCATACATATCGTATATGACAACAGATCCTTAGATTGATTGTCCAGACCAACACCATTTTCAGGAAGCATTTCCTGACAGAACGAGTTTGAGATGACAGACAAATGCTATCTAGTTTGCTGAAAGTCATAATTGCTCTGATAAAGACATTGTAAACTACGTTTGTAATGTTCAGTATGACTCCTGATATAACCTGGGTGCTCAGTGGAATCCAAATGGACCTGATTGGCAGGACAATACAGTAAATGTGCATTGTGTGATAGACAATAACAACACTCAAAGTAATAACAGATAACAAATAACTTTGCTGTTCTGTACTTAAGTTTACAAATGTACTATTTAAATGATGATAAATTGACTGTATTGTATCATGGCAACAGTCATGATATGTACTGTAACATGATAGTCACCCCCTGAGAAAGTATTCTCATGGTTGTGTTGTAGAATGTACCACACCAGTGTGA
>JAXIVH010000014.1:10994522-11007022 GCA_036785325.1 Urophycis tenuis | reverse complement strand
AACCCCACCCTACTCTCGGTGCAGTAACTAAGATTGAGAGGTGAGTGGAGGGTGGCGCTCTATTGAGCAGGTTAAAGGGCGTGGTCAGAAGAGTGGTCAATACCATGACCCTTGTGATAATCAAACAGGGATCGATGCCTGACCCCCTCACCAAGATGGAGGTTGACAATCAAAATGGTTATGATTGTTAATGCACTATTTAATCAGCAAATGAAATCTGGGTCTAGGATGAGAGTGTCTATAGGTTGTACTTCTATTTGGTTTTCTAAAAAAAAGAAAGAAAGCAAATATATTAAATGTAAGTCTTCAACAATCAGGTGAGATTACTAAAAGACCCATCTTTTTTTTTGGAAGGGATGCTTCAAATCAACCAATCAGATGAATTCAGCGTTGACAGCAGTGACTGTGCGACAGCCTCCCTCTGCTCTCTCGTTTTAATTGGTGGATTAGGACAGAAGAGCATTGATCGTGATCCAAGTCCCACGGGCTCCAGGATTTGATTCATCATTCCTACTGAGACCCAAGGGCTTTTAGAGTAATGACCACCGATTCCTAATCAATAGATTATCAGTTTTATTCTTTTAAAGGGCATGCTTCAAAGGTTTAATAATTTTTTATGTAAATATATTCAAGTGTATTTTCCCCAATCATGGTACCACCATATATGTCTGATACAAGATCTTCACTATCTAGTTTTCAGATCATGTGTTATGATTGCTTTCAGAATGCATCTACTCATCTATAAGTATGATTTAAGAAACCAATATGAAGTCAGAGAGCAAGAGCAGAATGCATCACAGAGTGGTTGGATTAAAAGTCATTAAAAAGAGATTTGGCCCTATTTGTTTTTTCTTTCTTTCTTGATATTTGGTTGCCTCAGGAGATGAAGAAGCATGTACTATTATGAAGCAATAACATTCCTCCATTGCCAGGGCTGGATATACAATACCTTTTATTGAATGAATTGTGCATCTAAAACTTGGTTTCAGTGGCCGTAATACAGTTAACTCTGTGAAGGAGGGAGAGACCCAACAATGCACTGAATCAGCAACTGTTGGAATACAGTTACATTCAAACACCTACAGCGTATTCTGTAATCATTCCTCAACTTAAGCGAAATTGTACCTGCCCAAGACTTACAAACACTGTGTGATTGAGGTTGATGCTGTATTGTATAACACCATGCTTTCTCTGCTTGATAATATAATGTGCCGCATGATTTCTTCATTCCCTTACCTGTTTTGTTTTGTATTATGTTAAGATATATGATATGCTTCTATTAAGTACATCTTAGCAGTCGTTAACACGTTGGCAGATTTGACCTTCCAGGGTTTGGTAGAGGAAGTGGTCGCTCACAGCTCATGACTGCTGACTTAGTGTTGGATTGGAGTAACACTAAACACTGAACACACATACAACCACCACGCCAAACATGCATACACATATATCACCAAGGCACACATCCAAAGACACACACTCCATCAAACACGCCCACATGCGCACACAGCCACCTCAGAAGGTAGAGGTGTAGCATCAGTATCCCTGCAGTGGCTATGGTGTGTGGGTCCACAGCTGTACACGGGCGTGTGCTGAGAACAGTGTGCTCTATTTGAATTGCAGAGGAGGCTCTCAGTGTCTCTTAGTCAGCTATAGAGTGACCTTGGTCCTGTCCACACAGACAGTACGTATCCCTGCCAAGATGAGAACAGGATGGCTGGTGGCGAGGTGTGCGTGTGTGTCTTTGTGTGTTTTATTTGTTTGTTACAATGTGTGTTTTTGTGTGTATGTGAATGAAGGTGTGTGTGTGTCTGTATTTGTGTGCATGTGCGCATGAACGGCTGTGTGCAGTGTGTGTGTGTGTGTGTGTGTGTGTGTGTGTGTGTGTGTGTGTGTGTGTGTGTGTGTCTGTGTGTGTGTGTGTGTGTATGTATGTGTGTGTGTGTGTGTGTGTGTGTGTGTGTGTGTGTGTGTGTGTGTGTGTGTGTGTGTGTGTGTGTGTGTGTGTGTGAGTGCATGTGTCTGTGTGCATTAATGTGCGTGTGGGTGTGTGGCAGAGGGGAGGGTGGGGGTGATGAAAGAGGAGGCGAGACCTCTCAAGGTGAACGAGGCACAGTGGAGGGGGAGGTAAGAGAGACGTACAGAGAGGCAAAAAAAAGAACAGACAGCCAATGGGGGCGTAGTAAAGAGAGGTGGATCTCCAGTTGAGTGATCATGATACACTGTTATTCATTATTAGCAGTGGCGGCTGGTGAAGAATATTCTAGGTGGGGCTGTGCCATATTCAGTCTATTTCAGTAACCATCCCAATACATTACAACACAAACACAACACAAACTATAGGAAATGAGTGCTCCGTGAAATAGTCAATAATTATTGAATGCCAATATTAAAAAGTTGAGGCATTCTAACACAAAACATAAACAACATATTGCAGAAACACAAGCTTTCCATTTTCTCATTTGAAATTGAATTTGTAGTCATTTTGGGCTCTATGAAATTACAGTAAACATTTTATATACTAAACAATCAAGAAAGTAGTGAAAATTAAGGAAAGAATACTAAGGTCAGCTATATACAACTGTATACTATACTGTATACTGTATACTGTATACTCTATATACAGACTCGCCCTGACTTGAACATTCGCTCGCTTGGTGCAATAAAGTAATCGCCCATATCGGCTTGGATTTGAGGACGCCGATTGGCCAAATTTTAAATTAGTAATTGGCTAAACAGTTACACAGACCCGCCTCCTTGGGGCGATTTCTCCATCGCCCCGCAGAGCTGTTGAAGCATGGGACACAGGACGTGTAGGAAAAGCATACATCTTTCACAGATGAATTTCTATCATATTTTACACATATTAATGGGTACAGTCATATTTCAAACACACAAATATTAACAATTTGTATAATTTATTATTATTAGTTTTATTTATTTATTTATTTATTTATTTATTTATTTATTGTGGGTCAAGGGGGGCGGTGCCCTATCGCCCTCTATGGGCCAGCCGCCACTGATTATTAGAAATGTTTTTTACTTTTGGTAGCCATTTCCATTTATTTAATGGCATACATGATTGACACACATCCTACCATGACCACACACACAGGTAGAGAGCTGGCCCTGAGCTGTTTGCCCACCCTTCCTTGTCCGCAAAGACACACAGAGAGAAGAAGTGTTCACAGACATGAACCATACACATGAACACTGACTTAATAATGTGAACCTACTTATGCTGGCACACACTGTCACACCACACAGAGGGTACACACACGCCCACACGTGTACGTATGCACACGCACACGTACAGACGCACACATAGCTGTGCACACACACATCCAGAGTACAACAAGCACAGCGATAGATAGGTCAGACAACAGAGCCGCGTGTCCATTTAATCATTGCAGAAGGTGAGGCAATAGAAGAAACTTCATACCACTTAGGCCTTTAGATTGCTTTCCCAGAGGCCAGGGGCTAAATTTAATAGCAGCCAACAAGAGGAGTGGTTGGCAGGCTGGGGGAAGGGGCGTGGAGGGGGTGAAGGGTTGAAGATAGGTTTAGAGGGAAAAAACCACTCAAGCAAGGTAAAATGAGAATAGAACGGATAAATGATGGCTAGATGAGGAAGTGTTTTTTTTTTATAGAAGTGTGTATATTATAACAGGTGAGTAAGATTGAACCATAAATAGGGGTGGTAACATGGGCCTATACGTTTTACAGGGGATAGCGTGAGTGCTGGGTGTTAATAGTACCTCTTCCAGCACCACATGAAGAATGTGTTCTATTTCAATCTTCCTGACCGCCAGAGGGCGGTGCTTCAGCACTGGATATCTCCATCTCGCATATGTGCAGGTCGAGTTATTATACCAACAAAGTCACCTGTGACCATGCGATGACGTAGGGCGCATGCCCCAGTATAAAACCCCCACGTCATCACGCAATCTGTTCCTTCTATCTTCTCGCGATTGAAGACAAATCTTTTCGCAGGTCAGTTTGCTCGCCGTTTGTAGTCTCGTAACCTGAGGGTTGGTGCTTCGGTTATTCGTCCACCAGAGACTGCGGCAAGCTGCTAAATTATTTCAAGTAGTGTCTGGGTCTTCGGACGAACAGCGGTGACCTCGCCGTACGGTTTGTCCCGAATTACTGCAGACAGGTAAGTAAGCTAAGTTGCTAAGAGCCGGAGGCTTGTATTTGTTTTGAACAGCGGTGTTTTCGCCGCATGTTATGTTACACGCTACTTTGTTTGACTCTCTGTTTTTCGGTGGGTTGTAGCGGCAGTAAGAACGCCATTAGGCGGAAATTTACGTTAAGTTGTCGGGCAGTGCGGAGTGCACTGACTCGTTGAGATAAGCGGTTGTTTTTGTTTTTTCTCGGGGTACAGCACAGTGTTTTCGCTGTGACTGTCTTGAGGATTGTGCAGCATAGTATTGACTGTGTTAGTTTTTCGTTCGATGACATGTTGAGCTCGCCTGTCTGTACCTCTTGTATGGCCCCCCTCCAAACGGAGGACGGCCACGATCAGTGTCCGGCCTGTCTCGGGGTTGAGCACCTGAGGACAGGTATATCTGACAACCCATGCATGAATTGTAGGTTTATGCCACTGTCAGTCAGGAGAGCTAGGCTGGCAGAGGTGGAAGGGGATGCTGCGCGGCTAACCGCTAGCGGGATCGCGGACCCGGGGGCACCTAGGGGACGTGGACGCAAACGCGGTACTGCCTCACAGGGACCACCGGGGAAAGTTAGGAAGGTGGACTCTTTGGCTCGCAAAGTAGACACTCTTTCCTCTGAGTTTGCCCAGATTAAGCAGCTTTTGCTCAATCTGCAGCCTGACGATGGGCGATCAGCTCCCAGTGGTGATTCCGCCACAAGGGGATCGCCTTGTCGGGACATGGATGTGCTGTCAACTGCAGCTTCCTGCAGTTTGTTTGATGATGAGGGTGAAGGACAGGACGAGGATAAAGACTCAGTCTTTCCAGCCTCTGATGCTTTGTCTCAAGGGTCTGGTGGGTCATTGCGTGGATCAGAAGCTGGCCATGCCACACTGAAACCAGCAATTCGGATGGCTTTGGCACGCCTAGGGCTGGATGACGCTCCCGTCACAGCAGCTCCTTCAAGTGCTTTTTTTAGGCAGACGCCACAGCCGACAGCTTTTTCAGTCCCGCCTTCGAAACCCTATATTGAAGAGCTTCAGCGCTGCTGGGCAGATCCGAAGCTGTTGTCTCATCACACCAGTGAGGGCAGGAATTTGGCGGCCATGCAGGAGGCAGGCAGCTATGGGTTGGATCGTATGGCGCCAGTCGATCCTACGATTGCCTCTTTGATAGTCTCACCCGATGAGGCTCTCAGACCTCATGCCCGCTGCCCCCGTCCCCAGTGCCGGCTGACTGATGATCTCCTGGTTAGGGCTTATAATATAGCGGCACGCATGGGCCGGATTGGTAACTCCTTTTCCCACCTTATTCTGGGCCTGTCTCAGATCCTGCAGGAATCTGGTGAGGACTCCTCTGCCCAGACCCTCAGTGATGCATCCCTTCAGTCTTTTGCATTTATGTCTAGGGAGCTCGGAAGATTGATGTCAACAGTGACGCTGGCACGCCGCCAAGTCTGGCTGGCGCAGTCCTCTCTATCAGAGGGGTGTCGCCGTACTCTCCGTTCTCTTCCAGTGGTTCCAGGTCACATGTTTGGGCCAGCAGCTCAGCAGGCACTAGAGCGCAGTGCCCAAGTGGACCAGGCCAGGCAGCGGTTTGCCGGCCTTCGTCGGGGCCCAGCTCAGGCCCCAAGGCAGATGGGTCTGTTGCCGTCTGGTCCCAGCCGCTCTCATCTACCGGCTCGCCCGGGTGCACAGCCGAGGTCCTCTCACTATCCAGGGCATTATGATCAGCGCCGGCGGACTTCCTCCCGGCCGTTTTTTCAAGTGCCAAGAGGACCAGCCCCCAGTGGTCGCCCCCCTAAAAGCTCTAGGGGGCGGGGGGGTCAGACCTGAGACTCAGAGGGCCGGTGTCGGGCGCTTCTCTCAGCAGCACATCAGCTACTGGGAGAGGGAGACCACAGACCCTTGGCTGGTATCCACGCTGTCCAAGGGATACACACTGCAGTTCCGACGCTGGCAACCAACTTTCTGTGGGGTCAAAATGTCTGTGGTCAGAGATCCCGCAAAATCCCTAGCCCTCAGCAGAGAGCTGGCATCCCTCTTAGACAAGGGCGCCATCGAGCCTGTCGAATGGCATACACGGCTCACTGGGTTTTATTCAGTGTATTTTTTAATTCCAAAGAAGGATGGCGGGTTCCGCCCGATCCTGGATCTGCGGGGGCTGAACAGGTTTTTAAAGGTCCTGCCATTCCGCATGTTGCGAATGGCAGATGTTCTTCAGTCAGTGGCACAGGGGGCCTGGTTTGTGTCAATAGACCTCAAGGATGCGTATTTTCAAGTGCCTATTGCTCCGCACCACAGGCAGTTCCTGAGATTCGCATTTCAAGGCCGGGCTTATCAATTCAGGGTGATGCCGTTCGGTCTCTCACTGGCCCCTCGCATATTTACGAGGTGCGTGGCAGCGGCACTTGCTCCCATACAGGCCAGGGGGTTGACTGTCTTGCCATATCTGGACGATTGGCTGATTGTCTCCCCAACTGCGGCGCAGGCAGTCAGAGACACTGCTGTGCTCCTTGGACATGTGAACCAGCTGGGTCTCACAGTCAATTACTCCAAGAGCAGTCTTACACCCAGCCAAAAGGTAGAATACCTGGGCATGACTCTCGACTCACTGCTAATGAGAGCCTTCCTTTCTCAGAGAAGGGTGGCGAACATTTTGCACCTCATAGGTTGCTTCCAGAAAGGCAGAGTGTTGAGATATGGCCTCTTTCTCAAACTGCTGGGTATGCTGACTGCAGCATCGATGGTGATCCCCCTGGGCCTCCTTTCCTTACGGCCCCTTCAAATCTGGGTCAACACACTCCACTTGGATCCCAAGTGGCACAGGGGCAGGAGCGTCAGGGTGTCCAGCCCTTGCTGTCGAGCCCTGAAACCTTGGAGGAGGAGGGGGTATCTGGTCGGGGGGGTTTCCCTAGGAGTGATCCCTGCCCGCCGAGAGGTCGTGGAGACAGATGCCTCTCTATTAGGCTGGGGTGCAGTCTGGCAACGCAGGACCGTCAAGGGCAGATGGAGCGCACAGCACAGGTGGGAACATATAAATGTGCTCGAGCTCAGAGCAATTTTTCTCGCACTGCAACATTTTCTCCCAGTATTGAAGGGGCGGCATGTACTCGTCCGCACAGACAGCACCTCAGCAGTATACCACATAAATCACCAGGGTGGCACCAGGTCCAGGCTGGGCCTGCGGGTGTCAGAGCAGCTCCTTACATGGGCATTTCCCCACTTCCTAAGCCTCAGGGCCGTACACCTCCCAGGAGTACGGAACAGTGCAGCGGATGTTCTCTCCCGCCAAGGGCCGCCACCGGGCGACTGGAGACTCCACCCAGAGGTGGTGGAAATGATTTGGAGCCGATATGGCAGAGCAGAGGTGGACGTGTTTGCTTCAAAAACGTCCACACATTGTCCCCTTTGGTACTCACTGATGGGGGGGACCAGCCCTCTGGGACAGGATGCCTTGGCTCATGCTTGGCCAGCCCGCCTTCTATATGCCTTTCCTCCAATTCCGCTTATTCGTGTGACGCTGGAAAGAGTGCAACAGAACGGCCACAGACTGTTACTGGTGGCCCCCAACTGGCCAGGGCGGCCATGGTTTCCAGTGCTGCTGAAACTACTCCAAGGGGAGCCATGGCGCCTCCCAAAGAGATCGGACCTTCTCTCTCAGCTGGAGGGACGCATATGGCATCCGAATCCGGGTCGCCTTCAGCTTTGGGTCTGGCCATTGGGAGCCAGGACCCACTCCTGGCATCCTGTGACCAGTCAGTAATCGATACACTGTTAAGTTCCAGGGCTCCCTCCACTAGGTTGCTCTACGCTAATCGGTGGAAGCTGTTCTCCCAGTGGTGCCAGACACAGGGTGAAGTGCCGGAGAACTGCTCAGTGGCCATCATTCTGCGTTTCCTGCAGTCCTTATTGGATGCAGGCAGATGTGCATCAACCCTAAAGGTCTATGCAGCGGCCATTTCGGCAGGACATGTCAGAGTGAACAACCAGACAGTGGGGTCACACTATCTGGTTAGTCAGTTTTTGAGGGGCGCACAGAGGCATAGGCCATCAAGGGTCACTGTAGTGCCATTATGGGACTTGACACTGGTTTTGAGGTCAATGTGTCGGCCCCCGTTTGAACCCATAGGAGAAGCAGAACTCAGGTGGCTGTCTGTAAAGACTGCATTTCTGCTGGCGATCACATCGGCAAAACGGGTGGGTGAACTCCACGCCCTGTCAGTGAGCCAGATGTGTATGCGCTGGTATCCTGATGGTTCGGGGGTTACTCTCCTTCCCAATCCCTCCTTCCTGCCAAAGAGGGTGCCTTCCTCGCATGTAAACCAGGCAATTGAGTTGGCGGCATTCAGTCCACCAAGCTCGCCGCAACAAGCAACAGAGCGGTCAGAACAGCTTTGCCCGGTTCGGGCTCTCAAGGCGTATGTGGCTGCTACAACTCTCCTTCGTAAATCTGACAAACTGTTTGTTTGTTATGGGGGTTGTAGGAAAGGTCAACCTCTGTCAAAACAGAGGCTTTCTAAATGGATTGTTGAGGTGATTTTACATGCCTATAGGGCGCAGGGCCTACCTGCGCCTAGTAACGTGCGGTGCCACTCTACTCGGAGTGTGTCCACATCATGGGCAGCCTTGAAGGGGGTCTCCCTGCAGGACATCTGTGCTGCAGCGACCTGGGAATCCTCATGTACCTTTGCTCGCTATTATCGCGTCAATGTGGCTGCGCTACCTGCTGTGGCGACGGCTGTTCTATCTACAGCTGCCATGCCTTAATACAGTAAGCATTCCTCGTGACCTTGTTGGTATGAGTCATCCAGTGCTGAAGCACCGCCCTCTGGCGGTCAGGAAGAATGAAATAGAACGAGAGTTACGAATGTAACTACGGTTCTATGAATTCTGGATGACCGCCAGAGCTGTCTGTCACTCGGAATCTGGGCGAGAAGATTCTGTAGGAACAGATTGCGTGATGACGTGGGGGTTTTATACTGGGGCATGCGCCCTACGTCATCGCATGGTCACAGGTGACTTTGTTGGTATAATAACTCGACCTGCACATATGCGAGATGGAGATATCCAGTGCTGAAGCACCGCCCTCTGGCGGTCATCCAGAATTCATAGAACCGTAGTTACATTCGTAACTCTCGTTTTATGTGATGGAGCTCTGCTGCTCACACTGGTATACACAGTGTTTAATCAAACAGTACATACCTTAGAAATGAAAAATGTGGGTGTTCATGCATTACATTCAAATATAAAACATGACAAAGCACACATGCATGCTTTGTGTATTAGAATATGTGTGAGACTATTCGAGTGTGTAAGCGTGTTTGTGTTTTAGTTTATTTGAGTGCATTGAAGTGTGTGTGTGCTGTGTGCGTGTGCGCAGGGCATACTTGTGTACCTGTGTGCACGTTCAGAGGCAGGTAAGCGTGCATGTGGACAATACGTTTTAAGCTCTCTGCCCCAAGAGATAAGCTGATTGTGTCTCATTGGATGTTTGGATCAGATCAGGCCTGTGACCCTGCTCAAGGGCTCCCCCGCCCTGGTCTCCTCTCTACGCCCTCGCCTAGGCAACCGTCACCACGGCTCCCACCGACCCCTGACCCCACACCTGGCTCGCTCGCACCTGCATTCATATTTCATGTGTGTGTGCTCACAGGTGTCTGGACCAATGCTCCCTATGGCTCCTTCTGAGTGCAAACTTCAGAAATGTGTCCAGCCGACCAGCAAGCTGTATAGAACATGATTAGTCATAAAGTAAGGGTGGGTTGATAGGAAAAAACATTAGTATCATGATTATAACCACAACAATTCTCTATTACATATTCATTGAAGTATTGGATGACTGACTCCATTGTGTCAAGGTAATAGGTACAGAAGGTTCTCTTGTGACTTGTTATAGCCCTGGTCCAGGTTTAGAGAGAGCTTTGGTTCTGTGGCTCATCTTGTCATTTGCAGGTATGGGGAAGATCTCTGTCAGGCAAGCATCTGAAAAGCACATCAACCAAAAGAGAAACCTTTAAACACATTTTAAAATTTCTGTTTCAACTATTTAATAAAGCTCAATTAATAATGACAGCACATACTATGTGGAATAATGGAAATTGCATTACAGTCAGCATGAAGATAAGCCTCCTCAGCCTCCCCGGTAAGGTCTATTCGGGGGTCCTGGAGAGGAGGGTCCGTAGGATAGTCGAATCTCGGATTCAGGAGGAGCAATGTGGTTTTCGTCCCGGCCGTGGAACTGTGGACCAGCTCTATACCCTTAGCACGGTCCTCGAGGGTGCAAGGGAGTTCACCCAACCAGTCTACATGTGCTTTGTGGACTTGGAGAAGGCGTTCGACCGTGTCCCTCGGGGAGCCCTGTGGGGGGTGCTCCGGGAGTATGGGGTACCGGGCCCGCTGTTACGGGCCATCGGGTCCCTGTACTCCCGGTGCCAGAGCTTGGTCCGCATTGCCGGCAGTAAGTCGAGCCTGTTTCCGGTGAGAGTTGGCATCCGCCAGGGCTGCCCTTTGTCACCAATTCTGTTCACAACTTTTATGGACAGAATTTCTAGGCGCAGCCAGGGCGTTGAGGGGTTACGGTTCGGTGGCCTCAGGATTGCGTCACTGCTTTTCGCAGATGATCTTGTCCTGTTGGCTTCATCGGGCCGTGACCTTCAGCTCTCACTGGAGCGGTTCGCAGCCGAATGTGAAGCGGCTGGGATGTGGATCAGCACCTCCAAATCCGAGGCCATGGTTCTCGGCCGGAAAAGGGTGGAGTGCACTCTCCGGGTCGGGGAGGAGATTCTGCCTCAAGTGGAGGAGTTCAAGTATCTCGGGGTCTTGTTCACGAGTGAGGGGAGGATGGAGCGGGAGATTGACCGACGGATCGGTGCGGCGTCGGCAGTGATGCGGGCTCTGCACCGGTCCGTCATGGTGAAGAAGGAGCTGAGCCGAAAGGCGAAGCTCTCGATTTACCGGTCAATCTACGTTCCTACCCTCACCTATGGTCACGAGCTGTGGGTAGTGACCGAAAGAACGAGATCGCGAATACAAGCGGCCGAAATGAGTTTCCTCCGCAGGGTGTCCGGGCTCTCCCTTAGAGATAGGGTGAGAAGCTCGGTCATCCGGGAGGGGCTCAGAGTAGAACCGCTGCTCCTCCGCATCGAGAGGAGCCAGTTGCGGTGGCTCGGGCATCTAGTGAGGATGCCTCTTGGACGCCTCCCTGGGGAGGTGTTCCGGGCACGTCCCTCCGGGAGGAGGCCCCGGGGAAGACCCAGGACACGCTGAAGGGACTATGTCTCTCGGCTGGCCTGGGAACGCCTCGGGATCCCCCCGGAAGAGCTGGACGAAGTGGCTGGGGAGAGGGAAGTCTGGGCTTCCCTCCTCAGGCTGCTGCCCCCGCGACCCGACCCCGGATAAGCGGCAGAAATGGATGGATGGATGGGATGAAGATAAGTCCAAGTCTCACTGTCCAAGTCAAATCCATTAATACAAAACAGTGTTTGAAATATCCTACCTGAGACATCCTACCTGGAAGTGTCAATCAGTGGTACCAGCTCTGAGAAGGCCTCACTCCTCACAGCCACCAGGTACCCTCAGCAGAGGTCTCCTCCATTTCTCCTTTTTCTTTAACCCTGAACCTGAAGTCGTCGTGGGACTCCTCGTGGCGGTGGGTCACATCATTTACTCCCTGATCACAGTCACACTCCCCCCCCCCCGTATACCGGCCCCTCCGAGAGCGTCAGAGTACGGACACTTCTCCTACCTCCTGTCCAGCCGGCGCCGCTCTGGACTCTCTCAGTCCGGTTCTTGTGAGGGTATTTTTCAACGGGGTCATGACTGTCTTATTTTGTGCTGCATTCTGTCAAGATACTTTAATTTCACAAAAAAGCATTCAGCAAACAGCAGACAGCTTGGCAACACAGCCAGCGCACCTCAAAGGCCTGGATGTAAGACGCCTAACATTGAGTCTACTGTTCTGCACACATTTCCATCTATTTTATTGACGGCACACCTTTCCATGTGTCTTTAATTCCCAAATCCTTTCTGTGGGTCACGCTTGTTCTGTCAAATGCGGCTATTCTGTTCAGAACAGCAGCGACTCCCTCATGTTAACCTAACATGACAGAGGCAGCGCCCCATGTTAACATCCACGCTCTGCACTGCACCCTGACAGCTGAATGATACTGCCGCAGAAAGTCTTGTAATTGACCTCATTTTGCGTACTTTCTGCACAATACTTTCATCCAGCATTTACGTGTGAACATAAATCTGGTACACAGGTCCTCTTCTGGACTGGTTCAACAAATGTAAATGCATCTGCTTTTTCTTCTCCAGCAGCTGACGTATTTGCCATATGGTCGTGGCT
>JAXIVH010000014.1:10984522-10989522 GCA_036785325.1 Urophycis tenuis | reverse complement strand
CCCACAGGCCATCAGGATGTGAATGTGTGTCTGCTTGTGCATGTGTGTGTGTTCACCTGGACCCCTCCTGGACCCCTACACACCCTTATGAAAACAGCTTACTGTGCATTCATGTTAAAGCTATTGATTCCCCTCCTCTTCATTCCTCAGTGGATCGATAGCCCTCCACGGCAACGCTTGTGAACACGCAGCTAAAAAAATCAGTGAACAAGATCCTTGATATCTGTTTTTTTTGTACTTCAGGTTTTCACAAGAATGGACACTAATTGGCAGCTGGCTTTGAGCACTGTGTCGGGTACACACTATTTTTCACGCTCAATGGTTTTGTTAGCACAATGCGCGTCTCTCCGGAAAGTGCATTGTCGGGCTAATGTGTTAGCGAAATAGCTTGGGTGCTGCCGAAGACAAAGAAACGCAATTTGTAAAAATGATTACAAATTTGAATTATGTTCACCACACTCGGCGACATGCTTTCATAAAACCTGCCGAATCGTGACTGTTTAACTGTGCTGCTATTGTCGTCAATATTTTCCACTTTTTAATTACTCTTGTGTGAACAGACCAAGATCTTTGTTTTTTATATTTTTATTGCTGTTAATCACACAGTCGTCTAACGTCAAGCTGCTAAATTCACTCTTACTGATTTCATTACTGTTCCATTAAATATTCATAGAATGTGAATGGAAAACATTGAGGGTAATTGTGTGTGTGTGTGTGTGTCAGTGTGTACTTGTGGATGTACTGTAGAAGAGTAGAGAAGAGCTGTGGAACTGTGAACTCAGGCTGTGGCACACAGGGGTTAGTCCAAGCAGCAAGCAAAGGTCCAAAAACACGGGACGTCAGACACTATCATTGATGCACTGTGAAAGTTGCTATTTGAATACACATTACTTACTTCATATAATAGTATATTTGTATGGAGGCTATGTATTTCTGCTATGTATGCTATGAGAGGAGGAGTCAAAGGAAGGAGAAAACAATGGGAGAATGGGAGGAAGTCCCGCCTCCACCTAGCAGGTTGATGGAAGAAAAGTGAGTGGTTGGGAGGGAAAGGGAGGTGAGGCTGAAGGGCAGGGGGAGGAGGAGGGGAGCAAGACAGCACCTGCTGCAGTTTGAAAGGCCACGTCATGCACCTCTCCCATGATGCTCTCTGGCTGTCAGCGCCACATAGAGAGAGAGACACACACACACACACACACACACACACACACACACACTTCCAGACTCATCACAGCACAGCACTCTTTCATTCTCTGTCGCGCCCTCTCTCCCTGTTTCTCTTTCTGTCTCACTATTTCTCTCCCTCTCTCCCTATTTGGCTTTCTTCACCTTTCTCACACATGGTCTGTTTCTTTAACTCTCTATTGCTCCCCATTTTGCTCTCTCTTCCATTATCTCTTTCTCTCCTTATTTATTTATTCATGTCTCTCCCTATCGACTCTATATCACTGTCTCTTCAGCAGTCATACACATTCTCTCTCTCTCTCTCTCTCTCTCTCTCTCTCTCTCTCTCTCTCTCTCTCTCTCTCTCTCTCTCTCTCTTTCTCACTCATAGACCTACAGACACACCAAAAGAGCCGTGGCTACGGGTGCTATGTGTGTGGTGCATGTGTCAGTGTTAATATGAATACACCATGTCCTCTCCTGAGAGCTGCATTCATACCAGGTCTGACCCAGGGGACGTCATCAAAAGGTGGACCCCTCGTCACGCGCACCTCTCGCCATCCAACATGACACACTCCACCGCGGTCCACCCTCCTGGAGCCGCTCACAGGGATGTGCTGCTGGGGCTTTAGTGGAGTGGTGGAGGTAGGTACCAACTGTATCTCTACACACTGTAGAGATACAGTGTGACGTGTGCAAGTCTCCCACCACCAGCGCCTGGCCCTGCAGTGAGAACAGAGAGGAAAGCGGCCCTCACTGCATCACATCTCAGGTTCACTTTGTTTTTATTTTATTTTGATTCATTTCACATATATTTTGTAGTCCGTTTTATTCATAAAATAAATTAGAATTGCTTTGAATGTTGTTCATTTTTGTATTCCTTTATATCATCCACATGTGGTACCTGTCTGTAGTCTGGTTAGCGTAGCACTGGAGCGCTGCGCTGCTAGCTGAAGCTGTCACATTATTATTAGTATCTGGAGCCGTGGTACAGCAAGGAGCTGCCAGAGACTTGGGCTGTAAATTGCAGTTTCATGGCTAAGTGGCTACAGTCCAGAGAGAGAGATATATGGAGAGAGAGAGAGAGAGAGAGAGAGAGAGAGAGAGAGAGAGAGAGAGAGAGAGAGAGAGAGAGAGAGAGAGAGAGAGAGAGAGAGAGAGAGAGAGAGAGAGAGAGAGAGAGAGAGAGAGAGAGAGAGTTTCACACTGACAGGCGCTGGAGAAGTCATTCCGTACACGCAACGGATTAGCTACACCGGCGGAGCAGCAGCGACTGAAGCAACATGTATGTCAGATAGGCAGAAGCATCACATAGAAACACACGTGCAAGTGTGCACACACAGGCACACACACACACATACACACACTGACAAAATGCACGTGTGGCATTGACACATCGATATGGACACAATCGCATACACACACACACACACACACACACACATACACACACACAGCGCTATCTAAAAGCTGACACTCTCAGCAGGGCGGTCTCTTCTTCCTCTTCATCATTTATTCACCAGCACAGCAGCACTGCGGCAGCACATCCTATGGAGGAGAAACCGTTCTTCATCCTCAGCGTTCTTCCCTTTCCCTCCCAAAGCTCTTCTCCCCAGCAGCCCCTGCAGGCCTCCAAACACCAACAACACGCTGGCTATTCAGGGTCCTTAAGGCGGCTCTGGGCAGCCTGTGATATTATGATCCGCTTGAATAGTGCTGAGGGAGGATGCTGGTGTAACTGGATGCATGTGGGCTATATGTATAAATACAATGGGTTTATACATATGGGTATGAGTGCGATGTATTGAATGGGATCATGTGTCATGGAGACAGGATGCTGAAGGTCTTTGGAGTCCGTCAGCGCCTTCTGCAAAAATGTATTGTCCCCTCAGTTTCTTATTGGATGGAGAGAAGCTGCTGAGTGACCTTACAGTGGAGTCATCACTCAGGAAACTGGGAGTAGATAGGAGGTTCAATGACTGGCGGGGGATACTATGGTGCATTGTTCAGTTAAGGAGGCCATTTTGAAGCCAACTCAGTGCACATATCCATATGTTGAGTGAAAACCATCCCCCTTGCACAAAAAGTATTATTCACTTAAAAACATACATATGCAATCACACACACACATGACACAAAAACACACACACAAAGGTATCTCACTTGTGACGAGCCCATTATCTGTCTTTGCCCATTCACTTTAAAATGGAGCTTGTTCATTTATTCATTCATTCATTTATTTCATAAGGGTCACAGCCTTCTACCTTCACCGTAGCACCTTTCAATTCACAATAACCCATAATGGTGGTGTGTGTGTTTGTAGGTCTATGGTGTTTTTCCCCTCCTTGGGTTCAAAGTGATGCTAGTATCGTTAGCATGCCGTGGTGCTAGAGGTGCTAGCATTGTTAGCATGCCGTGGTGCTAAGAGCTTATGGAGAGTGTTTTCACGACTCACTGAGAGCTGTGTGTGTCTTGTGTTCCCCACACTGCAGGCGTGTCTGTGTTTATGATTTCCTCATATGTTTCTTGATTTGGCTCCAGGCATTATTCATATTCATCTTGTACGTTGGGAACTAGGACAACAATGCAATTTGCGGAATGGCTGGAATTAGCGGCGTTTAATTAGATTCTCCATGACAACCCCAGCGGTTGTAAGAAAATAAGAGGGACCGAAACACAATGTAAAGCCTCACCAATTCACCCTTTGTCTACATCAAAGAATGTTCTGTTCTTAGGGTTGAAAAGAAATAGAATGCTGTATAAATATTTCAAATTTCAGGGTTATTTAGGATAGAGAGCATTCATTATAAATGATTTAAAAAATGCAGAATTTTGGTTTATTATTGTGTCTGTTACTGGGGTTAATGTGCCATGAATAAAATCAATAACTCAACAGTAATACAAGCCGAAAATCCATCATGAAGCCATGATTGCAATTTGTCATTATTGCTGACGTGGAGGGAGATGGCGGCCAGCCCATGATGGAACATGTTAAATGTACCAATATTATATATTTTCTTTTCTTTTACAATAGGATTAGGGGAAGCAGGTGGGCACCCTCGTTTTCTGTCTGAGATACAGTCTGTCACCACTGAGTTCAATGGCAACATGTTGATAAAGCCTGGAAAATGGCTGAGTTCAGGGTTGTGGATTTAAACATCAACGTCCCCAAAGCAGAGTTATCAACCTAACTGAGTGACTGAGAAGTCAGAAAAACAGGTGTAAAACATTGTTCTTTACTGTTAAAAAAAACACTTGAATAACAATTGAAAGAAATCTGAAAATCTGAGGAAAATAGACTCATGGTAGCTGATATAATTCACAAAATAGCATTGTGAAGATTTTATTGTTCTCACAATTAAGATTCTTTGATCCATGAAAAAGGTTTCGACGTGACATGGAGGTGCTCATTGCAGTGACTGGTATCCATCTGTCTGTCTCACATTCACTTTAAAGGTCTCCTGAGAGAGCGAGAGCGACAAGAAAAGAGATGACTACCATATTTCAGGAAGTGTAGGGGGAGGAGGGGGGGGATGCTGACTGAAATCAGAGGCCAGGTGTGAGTCACAGAAAGGGGGGGGGGAGTGTCCATCGTTCATCACTTCTCCGCGGCAGCGTGAGTAAGACCGCCGTAAAGCACTGCCTCGATCCACCATGCAGGATGAAGGACAGGCTGGGTGTGTGTGAGAGAGAGAGAGAAGTGTGTGTGTGTGAGAGAGAGAGAGAGAGAAGCGTGTGTGTGTGTGTGTGTGTGTTTGTGAGTGTGTGTGTGTGTGTGTGTGTGTTTGTGTGTGTGTGTGTGTGTGTGTGTGTGTGTGTGTTTGTGAGTGTGAGTG
>JAXIVH010000014.1:10979522-10982022 GCA_036785325.1 Urophycis tenuis | reverse complement strand
GCGTAGAATACGGTGGGGACGGTGGGTACGCGTACCTACCAGTTTTCGTCATGAGTCATTTTGTACCCACCACTTTTTATGAAAGAATCCCCCGTGTGGGACTCGCACCGGTGTCTTTCACCACTACGTCAGTAAATGCAGTCTGAGTTACGTCAAGCTCGACGAAGAGAGAAGAACTCTACTCTTACAAGTCGCTTTAGTATGAAAGGGTCACAAGTGGACTATCCACGCGGTCATGAGCGGAGTGGTAGTGGTATGACAAGATGCCATAGTGCGTTGAGTAATGGTGCTCCCTGACTCATCCCAAAAACAACAGTCAACAAAGTGAACGTAATGAAACAGTGAAATGCAACCCAACATGTCCTGAACATTCGCCTCCAAACCCTATCTAATAGCAATAACATGTAATGACACAGAATGCCAGAATGTCGCAATGCATTCTGGGAAACACTCCCCCAACACGTTACAATATCCACGATTTCCTCAGGCAAGTGATAATACAAGAAAACAAAAGCATTAACCTAATTTACACAAAATAGAAACAACATTTAATTTGATTTGTGTCCGATGACGAGAGAGAGACGGAGAGAGAGCTAGCACTTTGGTAGAGAGACATAGAGTAACAATAAAAGAGAGCGAGCGCCGGTCTCGATAAAGCCGTTAATCAGAGAAATGAAACGTTATTTCCCGATTGTTTCACAGCGGTTACATTCAGCAGGTAGACACGGCCATGAACTGCACCCATCTGAATCACATTATCCAATGAAAAGTATTAGAGCTCTGTGCGTGATCATAGTCAAGAAATCGCGCGCGCGTGTGTGTGTGTGTGTGTGTGTGTGTGTGTGTGCGTGCGTGCGTGCGTGCGTGTGTGTGTGTGTGTGTGTGTGTGTCTGTGTGTGCGTGTACGTGTGTGTGTGTGTCATCATCACATTTGTGTATACATTTTTAATAATTAACATGACCTGCGCGAAAGGGGAAAAAAATTAATGCGCGTCATTGTACCCAGCACTTCTGAAAATGCACTTCCGAATGCGTCTCTGTCCCCAGCACATTTCAAACCAAACCTACGCCCATGGTGGTACACATGGTGTTTCAGTGCTGCGTACTCTTATCTGTAAAGGAAAGCTTGTCTTCTCTTGATGACAATGATCATGTCGTTAAGCAAAGACAAGCGTCATGAATAATGGAGAATGGATAATAAATGACGCCCTACCAGTTTATTTGACTTATCTGGTTTACAAAGTGAAATGTATTAACCCTTTACATACATCCCGTCATTGTAAATAAAGATGTTCATGTGGCTCTGTATTGATGATCAGCCTGCTAATGGGTCCGGGGTACGTATCTATCAGAGGGTCGTTGATGTACTGCATAACATGGGGTCTGATCACCGCTGCCTTTATCACTCCAATGCGTATGAGGACCTAAGTGAGATCTATTCTACTTACACTTCAATCTGCTCAGGCTGGAAGGTGAAATCATTAGACTGAACGCTGGGCTGGCAGCGGAGGGGGCAGTGGTTGGTGGGAGGGATTGCAGCTGACATTGGGCTGCTCTCTGGAAAAGTGCTGACATAAGATCCATCTTTCTGTTCTGTCCACAAGAACACGGGGGATTGTGTCCTGATTAAGGGAGTTACTGCTGTCTGCCCTGGCCTTTAAGGTGTCTGGACTCAGGTCACTGTTACCAACACACTGTCATTGACTGGACTGGACTGGTGTGATCCTGTATGGAGCTAGCATTATCATTTTCTTTCAGCGATTTGACCTTTTTAATGTTTTTTTTTTTTTTTACACAGGTCATAATATGTCTGTATATATTTTTATGTTGTTGCTGATACATTTGTTTCACTTACTCATTTGTTATTGTTATTGCGAGTTTTATTACTATTATTCCGCCACATTCAGTATTTCGGGATATCCAAATGAATGTATTTGCTTTGTAACTGTTACTACTGTCCTGTACGTCTGTGGTGACACCCACCTGGGATTGATAAAGTCCTATCCTTTATCTCGGGTCATATCCCATTGAGATTCATTTGAACAATGTGGAGTCTCACAGAATAACCTGTATCATGTACTGCGTGGCGGCGCTCCATCAGATATCTCTGGTTAAGTCAGTGCTCCTCTATTAGGCTCCTTATTGGATCCACCAAGAGAGGTGCATTTCAAGCCCGGCCCCCGTGGGGCTCACAACTTGAAAGCTCATTATGTTTCCAATCCTCTTACGGGTGCATTATCAACTGGCTCTCGCTCCCTCTTATCACAGCAGGTGATTGGCCAGGAGGTATCCTGGTAACGGCACAACAATGTGATTAAAGGGAAGGGTTTAATTTAGTTAAAGTTGTAGCTCTGCTGAAACTTGAATCACATCACATTTGCCATCCCTGTGTTGGGTTGTCAGCAGATTTCAGGTATGGTGAAACACAAATACATGTACTTCAGTACTAGTAGTAGTAAAAGTAAAATACAATTTGAACCATCGTAAATCACCACCCAAA
>JAXIVH010000014.1:10899522-10974522 GCA_036785325.1 Urophycis tenuis | reverse complement strand
GAAGAACTCTTTTGATCCTGTGAGGGAAATTTGGTCACACACTAATCCCAAGGCAGTGAGCTGCCAACAGCGGTGCTCGGGGAGCAGTGAGGGGTTAGGTGCCTTGCCAAGGGGACTTCAGCCGTTCAGTACTGGTCGGGGTTCGAACCGGCAACCTTCCGGTTACAAGTCCGAAGCCCTAACCAGTAGGCCGCCGCTGCCCCAACCAGTAGACCGCGGCTGCTCCAACCAGTAGGCCGCATTTGACCATCCTATGTTATATAGGAGCAGTGGGCAGCCGTGGTCAGCGCCCGGGGAGCAAGTTGGGGTTCAGTGTCTTCCTCAAGGACACTTCGACAGTTGGAGGAGGGAATGAAACCGCCGACCCTACGATTAGTGGACGACCCACTCTACCCACTGAGCTGCCGCCGCCCCACTAGTGTTAAGTGTACTCATGAAGCATGGATATCGGAACACGACAGGTTGGTTCACAACACAATTTCCTTGTTACTGAGTCGGACGGCTTGGTGTTGCTCAGTTCATTACAGCAGGAAGAATACTCAGGTACTGTACTCAACTCTGATCCGTGATTTATCATGGATATTGAATTGAATTGAATTGAATTTATTAGGGTAACCCCATTGAGATGGACCATCTCGTTTTCAAGGGGGACCCTGGACAGATAAATACAAAAAACACATAACAATACAAAACAAAATAGACATACATAAACAAACATATTACAAACTTCTTGCTCACACATTCCCACACACAACTCCTACCCACATAACTCTAACATACAGAATTATATTTAGAATAGCCAAAATAAATAAATAAATAAATACAATAAATTAGAAACAGGAGCAGTTTGTTTTGAGATGTGAGTGTACAGATGTCATGAAAAAATGAAAAAAAGTAATAGAACGCAATGAAGGAGGGAGGTCATGCCAGTCTGATGGAGCTTTATATTTAAATGACCTTTTACCAACCTCCTTCAAAACTCTAGGAACAAAGAAAAAAGGGGAGTTCATATGTCTAAGAGAATATGATGAGTTATAAGGGATCATTAGTTCTTTTAAATATGGAGGACAAGGAAAATAAACACATTTAAAAAGGAAGTGAAGCCAGTGAGAGTGTCGCCTAGATTTGGGTTGTAGCCAATTGAGTGAGTCAAACATAAAACAATGTGTTCTGAAAGGGCATCTCAAAATAAATCTACATAGTGAGTTAAATACTACAGTCAGGGGTTTGAGATGAGAATCTGAAGTGTTTTGATATATAATGTCTGCATAATCAACAAGTGGTAGGATCAGTTGATTAACCTTTTTCTAACATGGAATGTAAAACAATTAATAGATCGATAAAGTGAGGCCAGACAACCATATGCTTTTTTAACAGTATAATCAATGTGGTGTTTAAAAGTGAATTCAGGATCAATCCAAAGTCCCAGATATTTAAAATTAAATTTGTCAACTTTGTCAACAGGCGAACCATCAGAAAAATAAATATGAAAATCACCTAAATGAGATTTGCGGTAACGTGTACTAAAAATCATACTCCATGATTTCTTTTTGTTCAATATAAGTTTGTTCTTACAAAACCAGTCTTGTACTATGTCAAAATCCATCTGTAGAGAGTTCTGTATTTGTGGGGTGTCAGAGTTTGAGGTGTATATGACAGTGTCATCTGCATATAAATGAGAATGACAATTTGTACAGATACTTGACAAATCATTAATAAAAACAGAGAAAAGAAGAGGACCCAATGTGGACCCTTGAGGTACACCCTTATCAATGATCAAAAAATCTGATTGATGACCTTGAAAAACAACACATTGACGACGATCATGAAGATAAGCATTAAACCAAAGTAAAGCATTTCGATCAAGACCAATAGCAAAAAGTTTATCAAGAAGTAGATAGTGATCGACAAGATCAAAGGCTTTAGATAAGTCAATGAAGATTGCACCAGTATATTGACCTTTGTCGAAGGAAGTGAACACATCATTAGTAAATTTCAACAAAGCTGTGGTGGTGGAAAAATTAGGCCTGAAGCCAGACTGAAAAGGTGATAGAATATTAAAAAAATTCAAATATTGTGAAAGTTGATGAAAAATAATTTTCTCAATTTTTTTTGGGATTGTACAAATAATAGAGATGGGACGATAATTATTTGCATCAGATGGATCACCTCCTTTGAAAAGGGGGGTGACTTTAGCACATTTCCAAATCTTGGGAATGGAACAGGTAGACAAAGACAAGTTAAATAGGTCAGCCAGAGGATACATCAAGACATGAGCAGCAAGTTTGATAAATTTCACTTCAAGACCATCAGGACCAGCACTAGTATTAACTTTCAGTTGCTGTAAAGCAAGAAAAACGTCATTGGGCAAGACTCTTTTGAAGGAAAATGAGTGCTCTAAGATGGAACTATAAGAGGGGCTGGCAGTCCAATAGGAGTCGAACTGATAGGAATTACAGATGGAAGAGAAATGGTTATTAAAAGCGTGAGAAATAAGTAATGAATCAGAGATCGACTCATTATTAAATTGAATCTGATTTAAAACTTTTTTGTTATTTCTGTTAAGAACAAGATTCAAACGATTCCAGAACTGTCTGGGGTTATGAAAATTTTGAGACAAGCTGTCTTTAAAGTAATTAGACTTTGCATTCCTAGTTTTAGAAGTACATACATTTCTCAGTGATCTGTAAGTGTCCCAGTCAGTAGGGTCTCTGGATGCACGATATCTAGCCCATGCTTGGTCCCTCTGTTTAAAAAGATTAATAAGTTCAGTACTTATCCAAGGCAAGTGTCTTCCTTTGACTCTGACAGTTTTCATTGGGGCATGTTTATCAATAACTTTGTTTACTTCAGAAGAAAAGAAATTCAACGCATCCTCAACATAGGGAATTAACTGAAATCTATCCCAGTTAATGGAAATCAAATCGTAAATGAAGCTGTCTTCATTAATATTCTTACTTTGTCTAAATGTAATACATTTTGGAGGAGAACGAGGAACCTTTGTTTTCCAAACACAAAATATAATAGAATGATCACTTAAGCAGTCTGACATAACACCAGATTTGACTATTCTGCCAGGATTAGAGACAAGGATCCAGTCAAGCAGAGAGGAGGATCTATAATCAACTCTTGTAGGTTCATTAATGAGCTGTGTAAGGTGTACACTATCAAATAAGTTTCTGTCCTTGAAAGAGGAACGATCAAGCCAGTTACAATTAAAGTCCCCAAGAAGAATTAGTTCATTGTGCCGCCCTAAAGAGTTAATAGTAGATAAAATACACATAGTAGAGTCAGCAGGGGCTGAGGGAGGCCTGTAGATGTTGCCAATAATTAGCTGTTTGTTTTCATGGAAAATTATACTAACAAAAAGACATTCAAAATTAATTGGCTCAACAGTGGGGTTAATTTGGACAGAGACTAGATTTGCTGCAACGTAAGTAGCCACACCACCACCTCTTGTGGCCCTATCAGCTCTATATAACACAAAATTTTCAATATTAATTTCATCATCAGTGATGTTTTCATGAAGCCATGTCTCAGAAATGGTAATAATTTTAGGTTTATAAAGAGTAACCCAGGCTCTTAGTAAATCAATTTTTGAGACAAGACTCCGAATATTAAGATGAATAATCTTTAGACCCCCCTCCATGAGCTGCCACCTTAACGTGGTGGAGGGGTTTGCGTGTCCCAATGACCCTGGGGGCTATATTGTCGGGGGCTTCATGCCCCTGGTAGGGTCACCCAAGGCAAACAGGTCCTAGGCGAGGGTCCGGACGAAGAGTGGCTCAAAGACCCCAATGATGAAAAATAACTTTGGCACGGAGTTTCCCTTGCCCGGATGTGGGTCATCCTAGCTCCAGGGGGGGGCCCCGATGACCCACATCCGGGCAAGGGAAACTCCGTGCCAAAGTTATCGTTGGCGAGCGCCTGGTGGCCGGGTCTACGCCCGCGGGGCCCGGTCGGGCACAGCCCGAAGGAACGACGCGGGACCCTCTTCCCATGGGTTCACCACCCGTGGGAGGGGCCAAAGGGGTCGGGTGCGATGTGAGCTGGGCGGCAGCAGGAGGCGGGGACCTGGGCGGTCCGACCCTCAGCTGCAGAAGCTAGCTCTGGGGACGTGGAACGTCACCTCTCTGGCGGGGAAGGAGCCGGAGCTGGTGTGCGAGGCTGAGAGGTACCGGCTGGACATAGTCGGGCTCACCTCGACACACAGTTTGGGCTCCGGAACCAGCGTCCTTGAGAGGGGTTGGACTCTTTTCCACTCTGGAGTTGCCCCTGGGGAGAGGCGCCGAGCGGGGGTGGGAATGCTTATTTCCCCCCGGCTCGGCGCCTGTACGTTGGGGTTCACCCCGGTGGACGAGAGGGTAGCCTCCCTCCGCCTTCAGGTGGGGGGACGGGTCCTGACTGTCGTTTGTGCTTATGCACCGAACTGCAGTTCAGAGTACCCACCCTTTCTGGAGTCCTTGGAGGGGGTGTTAGAAAGCGCCCCGTCTGGGGACTCCCTTGTTCTGCTGGGGGACTTCAACGCCCATGTGGGCAATGACAGTGAGACCTGGAGGGGCGTGATTGGGAGGAACGGTCCCCCTGATCTGAACCCGAGTGGTGTTTTGTTGTTGGAATTCTGTGCTCGTCATGGATTGTCCATAACGAACACCATGTTCAAGCATAAGGGTGTCCACATGTGCACTTGGCACCAGGAAACCCTAGGCCGCAGTTCGATGATCGACTTTGTAGTTGTATCATCGGACTTGCGGCCGCATGTCTTGGACACTCGGGTGAAGAGAGGGGCGGAGCTGTCAACTGATCACCACCTGGTGGCGAGTTGGCTCCGATGGCGGGGGAAGACGCCGGTCAGACCTGTCAGACCCAAACGTTCTGTGAGGGTCTGCTGGGAACGTCTGGCTGAATCTCCTGTCAGAACGAGCTTCAACTCCCACCTCCGGGAGAGCTTCAACCATGTCCCGGGGGAGGCGGGGGACATAGAGTCCGAGTGGACCTTGTTCCGTGCCTCCATTGTTGAAGCGGCCGACCGGAGCTGTGGCCGTAAGGTCGTCGGTGCCTGTCGCGGCGGCAACCCCCGAACCCGCTGGTGGACCCCAGCGGTAAGGGATGCCGTCAAGCTGAAGAAGGAGTCCTACCGGGCCTTTTTGGCCCATGGGACTCCTGATGGGTACCGGCGGGCCAAGCGGGGCGCGGCGTCGGCGGTTGCGGAGGCAAAAACTCGGGTGTGGGAGGAGTTTGGTGAGGCCATGGAGAAGGACTTCCGAACGGCTTCGAGGAGGTTCTGGACCACCGTCCGGCATCTCAGGAGGGGGAAGCAGTGCTCTGTCAACACCGTGTATGGGAGAGACGGGGCGCTGCTGACCTCGACTCGGGACGTTGTGAATCGGTGGGGGGAATACTTCGAAGACCTCCTCAATCCCACCAACACGCCTTCCACTGAGGAAGCAGGGTCTGGGGACTCGGGGGGGGACTCTCCTATCTCCGGGGCTGAGATCGCCGAGGTGGTTAAAAAGCTCCTCGGTGGCAAGGCCCCGGGGGTGGACGAGATCCACCCCGAGTTCCTAAAGGCCCTGGATGCTGTGGGGCTGTCTTGGTTGACACGTCTCTGCAGCATCGCGTGGACATCGGGGGCAGTGCCTCTGGATTGGCAGACCGGGGTTGTGGTTCCCTCTTCAAAAAGGGGGACCGGAGGGTGTGCTCCAACTACAGGGGGATCACACTCCTCAGCCTCCCCGGTAAGGTCTATTCGGGGGTCCTGGAGAGGAGGGTCCGTAGGATAGTCGAACCTCGGATTCAGGAGGAGCAATGTGGTTTTCGTTCCGGCCGTGGAACTGTGGACCAGCTCTATACCCTTGGCGCGGTACTCGAGGGTGCATGGGAGTTCGCCCAACCAGTCTACATGTGCTTTGTGGACTTGGAGAAGGCGTTCGACCGTGTCCCTCGGGGAGCCCTGTGGGGGGTGCTCCGGGAGTATGGGGTACCGGGCCCGCTGTTACGGGCCATCGGGTCCCTGTACTCCCGGTGCCAGAGCTTGGTCCGCATTGCCGGCAGTAAGTCGAGCCTGTTTCCGGTGAGAGTTGGCCTCCGCCAGGGCTGCCCTTTGTCACCGATTCTGTTCACAACTTTTATGGACAGAATTTCTAGGCGCAGCCAGGGCGTTGAGGGGTTACGGTTCGGTGGCCTCAGGATTGCGTCACTGCTTTTCGCAGATGATCTTGTCCTGTTGGCTTCATCGGGCCGTGACCTTCAGTTCTCACTGGAGCGGTTCGCAGCCGAATGTGAAGCGGCTGGGATGAGGATCAGCACCTCCAAATCCGAGGCCATGGTTCTCGGCCGGAAAAGGGTGGAGTGCACTCTCCGGGTCGGGGAGGAGATTCTGCCTCAAGTGGAGGAGTTCAAGTATCTCGGGGTCTTGTTCACGAGTGAGGGGAGGATGGAGCGGGAGATTGACCGACGGATCGGTGCGGCGTCGGCAGTGATGCGGGCCCTGCACCGGTCCGTCATGGTGAAGAAGGAGCTGAGCCGAAAGGCGAAGCTCTCGATTTATCGGTCAATCTACGTTCCTACCCTCACCTATGGTCACGAGCTGTGGGTAGTGACCGAAAGAACGAGATCGCGAATACAAGCGGCCGAAATGAGTTTCCTCCGCAGGGTGTCCGGGCTCTCCCTTAGAGATAGGGTGAGAAGCTCGGTCATCCGGGAGGGGCTCAGAGTAGAGCCGCTGCTCCTCCGCATCGAGAGGAGCCAGTTGCGGTGGCTCGGGCATCTAGTGAGGATGCCTCCTGGACGCCTCCCTGGGGAGGTGTTCCGGGCACGTCCCTCCGGGAGGAGGCCCCGGGGAAGACCCAGGACACGCTGGAGGGACTATGTCTCTCGGCTGGCCTGGGAGCGCCTCGGGATCCCCCCGGAAGAGCTGGACGAAGTGGCTGGGGAGAGGGAAGTCTGGGCTTCCCTCCTCAGGCTGCTGCCCCCGCGACCCGACCCCGGATAAGCGGCAGAAATGGATGGATGGATGGAATCTTTAGACCCTTTAAATCAATTATGTCTTAAAGTCAAAATACAGACAGTGGGAAGAGATAATGTGAAGAGATTGAGGAGCAAGACACAAAAACACGCACACACACAGACACACAGACACACACACACACACACTGCAACAACACCATAGATAATCCAAAAAACAAAAACAGACTCAGATTGCGGTATTAAGTCAGTAGAAATAAGAAAGGGCCCTATTTAATTCAGAAAAACAAAATAATACGGCCAACATTAAGTATCATGAAAATTATAATCATACAGCCTCAGGGAAGATAGAAAACGCAATAAGCGAAAGATTTAAGGCTATTTATACCTCAAAAAGGCAATAATATTGAGAAGGCATCAGAAAGTTGACATTTTTCAGCAGAAGTCCATTTGTGACAGCATCACGACAGTGTCCGCAGAAACCCCGTAACAATGACGTCACGGGTGGAGCAATTTACGGCAAACAAAAAATAGGAGTTCACACACCAGCAATTGACAGTAATTCAATGGCAAAAAGTTGTGTGGAGAAATCAAGAAAGGATGTTTGCAGTCCAAAATTGGACATTAACTGCCCACATAGCAGAATGAGTTACTCACAGAGCTGTCATGGAGAAGCACTGAAGGAATCACTTAAGAAACTCTCTGCATCTTCGGCACTTTTGAAGAACTTCGGCTTTCCATCAACAATCACTCTTAACTTGCAGGGATACTGTAAGGAGTACCTGATGTCAGCAACACAAAGTTTCTTTTTGACAGTGTCAAACTCGCGGCGTTTTTTGATCAAAGCAGCGCTGAAGTCGGGATAGATATGAATTCGAGCTCCCGAGAAGGTGAGCTCTCCTTTCTCCCGTGAAAGGCGCAGGATCCTCACTTTTTCCTGGAAATGTAAAAACTTCACCAGGATGGGCCGAGGAGAGGGTCGTGAGCTGGAGCCGGAGCCGAAGCCAGCGGAGCCGCCGAAGCTGGAGATGAAGGTGGGGGAGCGGTGCGCACTCTCAATAATGGGCGCAGCAGAGAAATTCTCTTTGCCCAAAAATTGTGGAATAAGTTGATTCATGAACACCAGCATATCCTTGCCCTCGCTTTGCTCCGGGACATTAAGGAAACGAAGATTAGAGGAGCGACTCCTGTTCTCAGCTTCATCAACTTTATCCTTCAGGTAGGCATTTTCCTTCTCCAGTATTGACACACGTTGGGTCAAATCCTCGATGTTATCCTGATTTGAGCTCGCTCTTTGTTCAAGCTCAGCCACTTGGTCACCCAGTATAGATAAAGATCCTTGTATTTTGTCGAGACCATGGTGAATTAACTCAATTTTAGTGTCAAAGTGGGTCATCAGTTCACCTTTGTTGCGCTCGATGGCGTCCCAGATTGTTTGCAGGGATACTTCAGTGCCAGCCATTGCAGAGAAAAAGTGCCTAAATTCAACAATTTTAGGTTCACAGGTTAACCAACCCTTTCTGGATGAGTATAGGAGTAGATCAGCCGCTTAAATTAGGTAGAATCAGACCATTTGATGAGGCAATCTGAGACCAGCCACAGACGTTCAAGCCACAGCAGCCATATTGGACTAAGACTACTGCCACTATTGCTACATATATGTTCGTGGTGTTAGTATATTAGTATGTCAGTGATGTGTGATCAGCTAAGGCTAATGGGCAGCCTACTGGTAATTTGGAGGTCTATTTCGGACACTATTGTCCTCGATGTTAACGTTGTAGGGATAGAAAATCCCTAGCGGGGACCTTTTGGTTTGCTCTTTGATGTGGTGATGTGGCTAAGGCTAATGGGCAGCCTACTGGTAACAGGGAGGTCTATTAGGGAAACTATAGAAGGGAACTTGGGAATTGAAGGGAGCTATCTGAATTCACCTACATTTGGCGAGTTAGCCAATATTAGGTATTTCATATTTCAGGTAATGCTGAAATGTATTTAGTTGAATAGTGTTCTTTATTAACAACATTTTCCACTGTTTTTGTTATTCATTTGAAACATTGAGAATGTATTCTAGTGAATTTAATATTTATTTGACTATTCTTTATTCAGTGAACTATATTTTTATTTACATTCTAAAACAATTGACAACAAGTTTATTGAAAGCACATGTAAAGACACAGTCATTTACACAGATTGTCAGCAAGAATGATCTATTTTTAATTTATTGGGGTTACTGGGATTAAGAGAGAGAGAGAGAGAGAGAGAGAGAGAGAGAGAGAGAGAGAGAGAGAGAGAGAGAGAGAGAGAGAGAGAGAGAGAGAGCGCCCTTGCTCAGTTTTGTGTTTGTGTGTGTAACTTTCTAAATACCTGCCTGTTGTAGTGTATGGTCAGTTGGTTCATACTATAATACTATAATAACTATAATGAGATGTATGTTTCCGGTCATCTGTTTATGCTATGTAAGGAGATGTATTGTGTCTGCTCAGCTGTTGGCTGTGTCCCTTTTTTAATATACAATTGGGTCGTGTCAGGGGTGGTTTCTCCTTTTCCTCAACACATCAAGATACTACACTGTAAAGGGTGTTTAGTATCTTGATGTGTTGTGGAAAAGGAGAAACCACTGCTGACATCCCACTTGTATAATAATAAGAGGTTTATTACAAAGTAGAACAGTGTCAAAAACGTCCAAATCTTGAAAGAGCCTCTGTGGCACCTGAGAACACTCTGCCACCCTTGTCCTGATGCACAGTTTAAATACTACTTCTCAGATAATCATCTTAGCACTCAGGCACCTCCTGTTCCCAAAGCTATTGTCACAACAACTGGCTTTTTTTCACCTCTGACCTCGTAACACCATAAACTCATGTTCCTTGCAAACGACCTCAAGGAAAACATACATCTCCTTTACATAGTGTGAACAGCTGACCAGAAACATACATCTCCTGATATAGTATGGAAAGCCGACCATACACTACAGGTGTAAAAAGAGGGAGAAGGAAGAAACACGAACATATCCCTGTCTATTATAGAAACATAACCCATTCATAATGACATTACTTGTTACTGTTCACTGTCTTTCTCCTCAATACCTTTAATAACCTTTAATGCTGTGAAATCATCAACAGTTGCAGTTTCATATATGTCATATCAATAGATTTATTGCTTTTTTATCAACACCTATGGTTAGAAACTTAAATATGTTATGTAAATGACTACATGTAAATATTTAAACTGGTATATGGCAATAATTGAGAGTGAATGAGTGACAGAGATTGAATGACTCAAGTACTGAGCTACTTCATACCAACTGATTTATTGTTGTCATAAGCAGTGCAAGATGAATATCAATACCAAATATTACATTGTATAGGCTTGTCTAATAGGTATTTAACAAAATATAACTCATCTATGTATCCCTTCAAATAAAACAAAATATACAATGACACATTAAATATTTACAAAATAACGAAATCTCTCTCTTGCTCTCTATGTATGTATTTAGGTGACATTATATCATCTGTTATCATATTATATTACAATATTACATAACATGACAAATCATGAATTTCATACATCAAAAAATTACATGACATTAGATCATATTAGATCATAATGATATCATATTCATTATATCAAATCATAATTTGGAAGGGGGGTGGTGTTGCTACAACTGACACAGAGTCACTGAGGAGCCAACATCCCCCCATAACCCAAACCCAGGGTGAAGGACCCCCTCAGTGAATGTGGACTGGAAGGTTTGGATGTGTTCCAGTGCTTCTGAGGACCCTCCTACATCTGGGTACACACTGTAGAAGGACAGAGTGCCAGCAGGCCGGTCCAGATACACTCCTACTCTGTTACAGCCATCGAGGGGGAGACACATGTCCATTTCAGTTGTGTTGTAGTAGGCAGTGTAACCTTCATCATCACAATAAAGACTCCAGGACTTGAGGCTGCCTCCCAAACAGCTGTCATCACCCTCTCCTTTCCTTGTGATTCCTCTGTATGTCACTCCTATATCAACACCTCCTTCCCACTCTAGCTCCCAGTAATGGCGGCCAGTCAGACTCTCTCTACACAACACTTGATGTTGGGAGTCAAATCTATCTGGGTGATCGGGATACGACTTCTTCTTTTTAACCAACTTCACCCTTCTGTTGTCCTCAGACAGAGAGAGTCGTCTGTGGGCTGTGTTTGGGTCCAGTCTGAGTTCATAGGCATCTGGCGGAGAACAAGACATGATTAGGCTGCTGAACACATAGAAATACACTGACCAGGTGTTTCCACCTTCCCCACAAAGCAGCAGATTGGTGTGATATTCACCTAATGAGAATTAACAGCATCAGCCCACCAGCAATAACAGCAGGGTTTTGTTCCCTTTCATTTCGGACACGGTTCAGTCTCTCAGAATGCGCGTTTTATCAGAAACAACGCTTCAAAAAGCCGACGGCCACAATATCCCATTTCGGCACTCGTGTCGTCGGCGTCTTTCGGTTTCCTCTCTCGGTCGCAAGTCCGACTCTGGTGATGGCAGAGCTTCAGCATGAAGCGGGGGACAGGGCCAGACTGGGCTGCGGTGCCAGTTACAGAGAGAGTAAACATCCATATGCGTCTCTGACGCATGGGGTTCGATTTGCATGAAAAAGTTGCGTGATTGGCCGACAGCGAACGTTGCATTCCGCTTGACTGACACACTGTTTAGCCAATACTGATAGGAGAATCATGTTGTATGGCTTGATCTCTTTCTAAGAGTCTATTGGTTACAGAAAGAGTAAACGCTATGTAGTCACGCGTCATCAAGAGTTACAAACGATAAACCGCACACAAACTATCAATTTCAGAGACTCTCGCAAACAGCGTTCTATTGAAGATTTCCAGAGTTGGGGTATTTAGATGACTAAATGGAGTGGATGTTTTTTTTTGCTGGACTCTGTCCTTTGTCTGGATACCAAGATTACCATGCTGCGTGTTGTTTTTCAACTTCCAGACAACTAGTAGGTATGTAGCGCACGTCACGTATTTGTTTTCTGTGCATTCTTTGCACATGAGCTGTGTTTGCTCTTGCTGTGTTTCTGTGAGCCAAGACTGGTTAGTTTCGATCAAATCAGGGGACTCTCTCCTTTCCAACAATGTATAACATGATGATTTTTTGAAATGCCACACTATAAAAGACAAATGAAAAACAGCTTGTTGTCAACCGGCCCACGGATGGGCCTCGGATGTTGAACAAGACAAATGTGGCATCCGGCCGTAAAGGTATATACAGACAAATGATGCATCCGGTCTAAATGGGTTAAGAAAGGTGCCCTCTATGTGCATAGCTAGTTTCAAGTCCTTGCTGCTTTCTGAAGCGGACGTATGATTGATAGAATAATGTTTGCTAATTCACATATATTTTCAATTTGGCATACCTCAGCCATTTTTAAAGCAGCCAAAAATCCCTTTACAATTTTAGATTAAACACGCCCTTAGAACTCTGTGTCATTTGGGCCAGTGGTTATGTAGAATAACGTTTTGTTGACATTTGGACTGTACATATAAATCTATCCAGACGGACATTATGTCTCCAAGAAAATAAAATGTTCAGCATGTAAAATAAGGCCTGTTTCAGACATTTATATCATTCTGGGCGGCAGGGCTGGTTGTATGACTTTGACCATGGATTATAACAACCCCTATGGGTGAAATTGTCCCCAAATTTTTGGGGACCTGCTCTTCCCAGATCTAGATCCAGATCTATATGTTCGCCAAATTTCAAAACGTGCAGTGCACTGCAGAGATATGGGCACTCAAAATAACAAAATCTAAATAACAATAATACCTAAACCCTAAAGAAACAATATGTGAATACCTAATAATAATAATTGTGACAAAATAATGTTAGTGGTAGCATCATTAATATGTTCTTATGTCTCTTATAAAGACAATGCTAAAAATTATTTATAATCAGAACTTAAAAAAATTGTCATGTATAAAATGTATGACTATAGGCCCAATAATAATGATGATAATAATAATATAATTCATAACAAAATAACTATTTTGTATCATAGAATACAAAATACATGTATAATAACTATTGTTAATATTGTAAGTATCATGATTATGATATGACCATGTCTACAAAACAATACTACTAATTAGTCACTAATGATATGACAATAATAATACCTATTGGATGTCACACAAGATACGTCAACGTAAGATACATGATGTCAACCATCATCTTCATTCCCAGTAGGATCTGAATGAACGGACAACCCCTACTGCTGTGTGAATGAACTTTCCATGTCAATAGTTAGTGTGTATTGTGATGGATCAAACTACAGACACTTACACTTCTTTAGACCTTGTTTCAGCCTCCACACTCCACCGTGTTCCACACTGGGGGGTAAACACAGTGAGAGCAGCATGTTGTCTTTAAACATGGAAAAATTCACATTCATCATCTGCTGTCTCATTACTTTCCACACAACATGAGTTTAAGCTGCGTTTTTAAACCGCTTCCCCAACAGCTGGTTGAATCCTTGTAGAAGACATTGTCACTAAACAGTGAGCTGTCCTTTCCATACCTGAGAGTGTCCAGTCTCCAGCCTGGATCCTCCAGTCCAAAAGAGAGCAGCATAACTCCTGAGTTTCCTGGGTGATTGTAGCTCAGGTCCAGCTCTCTCAGATGGGAGGGGTTGGTGCTCAGAGCTGAGACCAGAGAAGCACAGCCTTTCTGTGTGACCAGGCAGCCAGACAGCCTGAACACACACACACACACACACACACACACACAATATTATAGATGTAAATCTGTTAAATGTCTTCTGATTGGTGTCACTGTTTTCACATTGAGTCAAACTGACCTGAGAGTTTCCAGTTTACAGTGTGGACTCTGCAGTCCAGCAGAGAGCAGCTTAATCCCTGAATCCTTCAGATCATTAGTACTCAGGCCCAGCTCTCTGAGACTAGAGGTGGTGGAGCTGAGTACTGAGGCCAGAGCTTCACAGCATCTCTCTGACAGATTACAGTCATTAAGCCTTCACACAAATAAACAGGAAGATGTCAGGAACTGTACTTAAAAGAATAGTCTTTACCTTTGTCCAAAATTGTTCAAAGAGAGCTTTTGAATTATGTTACATCTTTAAATTTTAACAGATGGAAGTCAAAAAATGTACAACTATTAAAAATGTATCATTAAAAATCCCCTAAAAAGACAGTCTGAAGAGATTTTTATTAAACTTAACTGGACAACGCTAAACTCAACTGTACTGTCTGACTAGAAATGACTAGACTAAAAATGTGATACAACATACCTTATACAATCACTAAAAACTGTCAGGAAATAACATACACCATGAATGGTTGTACCATATATACCTTACCATGGCAACAAGTATAGAAATATGTTGAGTTATTCCTACGTCAATTATATATTTAAACTTGTTAACTTTATGGTATGGTAATCTGTGAAATGTCTTCTGATTGGACCCTTGTGGTGTCACTGTTTGCACATTGAGTCAAACTGACCTGAGAGTTTCTAGTGTACAGTGTGGACTCCCCAGTCCAGCAGAGAGCAGCTTCATTCCTGAATCTTGCAGATCATTGTTACTCAGGTCCAACTCTCTGAGACTAGAGGTGGTGGAGCTGAGAACTGAGGCCAGAGCTTCACAGCATCTCTCTGACAGACAACAGCAATTCAGCCTTCACACAAATAAACAGGAACATGTCAGGAACTGTACTTAAAAGAACACAAGTCTTTACCTTTTTCCAAATTTATTCAAAGAGAAGTTTCAAAATAAGTTTCATCTTTAAATTTTAACAGATAGAAGTCAAAAAGATGTACAAATATTAAAAATGTATCATTAAAAATCCAATAAAAAGACAGTCTGAAGAGATTTTTATTAAACTTAACTGGACAACTCTAAACTCAACCTTACTGTCTGATTAGATGATGAGTAGAATAAAAATGTGAAACAACATACCTTATACAATTACTAAAAACTGTCAGAAAATAACATACACCATGAATGGTTGTACCATATATACCTTACCATGGCAACAAGTATAGAAATATGTTGTTATTCCTACATCAATCATATATTTAAACTTGTTAACTTTATGGATATTAATCTAAAATGTCTTCTGATTGGAACCTTGTGGTGTTTGCACATTGAGTCAAACTGACCTGAGAGTTTTCAGTGTACAGTGTGTACTCCCCAGTCCAACAGAGAGCAGCTCCACTCCTGAATTGCCCAGCTCATTGTTACTCAAGTCCAGCTCTCTGAGACTAGAGGTGGTGGAGCTGAGAACTGAAGCCAGAGCTTCACAGCATATCTCTGTCAGATTACAGTCATACAGCCTTCACAAAAATAAACAGGAACATGTCAGGAACTGTACTTAAAAGAACACAAGTCTTTACCTTTTTCCAAAATTATTCAAAGATAAGTTTAAAAATAAGTTACATCTTTAAATTTTAACAGATGGAAGTCAAAAAGATAACAAATATTAAAAATGTATCATTAAAAATCCCCTAAAAAGACAGTCTGAAGAGATTTTTTTAAATGTAACTGGACAACTCTAAACTCAACCTTACTGCCTGACTAGATGATATAAAAATGTGATAAAACATACCTTATACAATCACTAAAAACTGTCAGAAAATAACATACACCATGAATGGTTGTACCATATATACCTTACCATGGCAACAAGTATAGAAATATGTTGAGTTATTCCTACATCAATTTTATATTTTTTTATGCATGTGTTTATTATATTTTGTTTGCAAATTACATCAAGTCAAACAAGACATTAGTACATGCAACCAAGCAAACATTTCCTCCCTCTCCCCCCCCCCCCACCCACCCACCAAATAAGTATAAGAAAAACATGTTAAAACTCTAAAAATAAGATCAAGATAAAGCAAAAAAGCAATAAATAAATAGATAAATTAAATAAAAATAAAACATAGAGATAAAGATAAATGAATAAATATATAATAATACATACATTTTAAATATACTGAAAACAGTTACAGCGCTAATGGGTTTCGAGGGTGTTTCTCAGAGCATCTTATCATATCACACAGACACTCTACTCCCTCAAAGCCTCTTCTTGCTGGAGCAAGTTACCAACATTAGCATCATGTCTTAGAAAACTTATAAAAGGTCTCCAGGTATCATCAAAAACTTGTTGTGTCCGTCTAATAATGTATGCTATCTTTTCCATTGTCATGTTTGAAGCCATCTCTTTAATCCATCGTCCAATTCTTGGTCCATCAACATTTTTCCAATGAAGGGAAATGATACGTTTAGCTTGTAATATACACATATCTACAAATCTAGATTCTTTACTTTGTAAGTGTGGTATAGTTGGATATATGCCCAGAAGGAAAAGCTTAGGGTCCAGTGGTAACTTCTTAGCTAATATTTGATCGATCATATTAATATCTTGCCAAAAGGATTTCACTATCACACATTCCCATATGCAGTGGTATAATGTTCCTCTTGCTTCATTGCACTTAGTACATGTATCAGGGATGTTATTATTAAACTTGTGTAATTTGACTGGGGTTATGTACGTACGCATCAGCCACTTATACTGAATAAGTCTCAGATTGCTGTTTATTGTTTGTTTCTGAGCCTTCATACATGCCCCTTTCCAGTCTTGTAGTGATATTTCATCGCCTATATCTTCCATCCATAGTCTCCACTTATGTTTTGAAGATTCATCAGACCCAGATATAAATAAATCGTACAGGGATGAGATTAAACCTTTATCATAACAATGTCCTATAATTGCTGCCTCTAATGAGGAAGTGATAGGTATGTCCAGGGAATACTTTTGAGATGACGATATAAAATTCCTAATTTGAAGATATTTAAAGAAATGCGTTTTTGGGATGTTATATTTGGTTGATATTTCTGAAAAGGACATAAATACATCATCTGTTCTGTACATATCTTGCACTTTCCTTAATCCCTTTTCAGCCCACGATCTAAATCCTGAATCACTACTCCCTGGTTTGAAATTGGCATTACCCCAAATAGGACTGAAACGTGACCAAGACGGATTGATGTTCAAATATTTACAAGTATCAAACCAAATGTCAATCATATTTAATACAATAGGGTTGTCTGTATTTTTCCTCAGACTTTTCCGATCCGCTGAATACAAGAACAAGTGAAGTGGTAAGCTAGGCCTCACCGAGCAAGATTTCAAGTCTATCCAGGCAGGGGTGTTTTCAGAAGAGAAGTAAAACATGATGGACCGCAGTTGAGCTGCCCAGTAGTACCACTGGATGTTTGGGCACTGCAGGCCTCCTCGATCGTATGGTAGATATATTAAAGATAGACGTAATCTTGGACGTTTATTTTGCCAAATAAAGTTGGTAAACAATTTTCTCATTCTAATAAACATGGAAGAGGGAGGGGATAAGGGGATATTTTGGAATAATAAAGAAATTTAGGAAGAATGTTCATTTTTAGGATATTTATCCTGCCAATCATTGAAATTGTTAATGATGTCCAGCGTTCTAGAGACGAGATTGTAGTTTCTTGCAGTGAGTCATAATTTATTTGAGAGATTTTGTTCACATCTGGAATAATTTTTATACCCAAATATGTAAAATGATCTGTAGAGTTAAAAGGAGAGACACGGACTTTGCCATTTATCCTATCTGAGTCATTAAGTAACATTATAGAGGACTTTGAGTTATTAATTTTGTATCCAGATATTTTTCCAAAGGTGTCAATAAGATCTATAAGTGCTGGAATGGAACTATTCAATTTTTTAAGGAACAGGATTATGTCGTCGGCAAAAAGCGCTATCTTATGTTCCATTTGACCCTCCAAAATTTCATAAATATCTGTTCGTGTCCTAATTGCTATGGCAAGTGGTTCTATTGCAAGAATGAACAGTAATGGAGATAGGGGGCTTCCTTGTGGGCAACTTCTAGAGATATTAAATGGTTTAGAGACCACATTATTGGTTAAGACTTCTGCAGTGAGTCCTTTACAGAGCAATCTGACCCATTCACAAAATCTAACTCCAAAGCCAAAGCCGGCAAGCACTTCAAACAGATAAGGCCACTCGACACGTCAAAAGCCTTCTCTGCATCAAGTGAAAGCAAGGCTGTGTCTTTTGCCGCTTTTTGTTTGTGTAGAATATTCAGTACTCGCCTGACATTGTGGAATCCTTGTCTACCTTGGATAAATCCATTTTGATCCCCTCCCACCAGCCGGGGGAGCTGGCCTTCTAATCTTCTTGCGAGAACTTTGCATAATATGTGTCTGAATTTAGGAGGCTAATTGGCCGCATATTTTCACATTTTGTATTTGGTTTTCCGGGTTTTGGAAGCAGTGTAATTAAGGCAACCCTCATGGATGTGGGAAGGAGACCATTCCTGAAGGATTCCTGAAACATCTCCAATAAGGGTGTCAGTAATTTGGATTTAAATGTTTTGTATAGATCTATGGGAATGCCATGAAGGCCTGCTGCTTTTCCAGCCGGCATAGAGCCCATTGCATCTGCTATCTCCTGTTTTGTTTTATTTGTTGTTTTATTTCTTCATCTAATGTCTTACTCTCCTCTTCAGAAAGTTTTGGGATGTTGAGGTCATTCAAAAACTTTGTCTGCCCGTCCAGTTCAGAAGAGCATTCGGAACTATATAGTCTCTCATAAAAGGCCCTGAACGTCTCACTAATTTCTTCAGGATTCACAACAGTTTTCCCATTTGAAGTTTCTATATAATTAATTGACCTTTCTGTTTGTTGTTGTTTAATGCGCCATGCTAATATTTTCCCAGATTTTTCCCCTTGTTCATAGTATGATTGTTTGAGTTGCAATAGGTTGGCAGCTGTTTTGTTAGCTGATAGTTCATTATACTGAGATCTGAGAGCAAGAAGTTCTGCATGCTTCTCTGGTGGGTTACATTTATTTTGATAGAGATCAGTTTCAAGTTTTTTAATTTTCCCTTCTAACGTCCTCATTTCCATTTGTGCTCTCTTTTTTTTTGAGCTAGTGAAACAGATAATTTGACCCCTAATGAAGGCCTTAAATGCCTCCCACCTTATACTAGCCGAAGTTTCAGAGGTGTTATATTCAAAATACAGGTCAATTTGTTTATCTAAGAAATCTACAAATGCAGGGTCCATAAGCCACTCTGGTTGGAAGCGCCATTTTGGAGGGTCTCCTACAAGCTTAACATCTTCATATATCAAGGATACTGCTGCATGGTCAGATATAACTATGCTGCTATACTGGCACTCCCTAATTTTGGAAACAAGTAATGCTGAAACTAGGAAAAAATCTATTCGTGAGTGGGTCTTGTAAGTGCCAGAATAGCAGGAGTACTCCACTGCGTCTGGATTTCCATATCTCCATATATCCAATAAATTTAACTCTTTTATAAATTGGTGTATTGCCTTCCTCAACCTAGTATGAGTGTTATCAAAGCCTGATGATCTATCCCTTGACGGCTCTAGTGTGCAGTTGAAATCACCAGCTACTATATAGTGTCCAGAAAGATTTGAAATTGTCATGAATAGATTATTATAGAATTTGGGGTCATCTTTGTTTGGCCCAGAAACATTTATTAGATTTATATTTTCAGATAATATATCTGCCAGCAGGATCCCCTACAGAATTATGGATTTGGAAGGGGACTGACTTATGAATCAATATCATGACTCCTCTAGCATGGGTAGTATAAGGAGCAGAGAACACCTGACCCTGCCATCTTCTTCTTATCTTAGAGATATCCCCGCTTAGCAGATGAGTTTCTTGTAAGAAATTTATTTTTGATTGTAAAAATTTTATCCTGCTCATCACTTGCTCATCACTTGCTTTATCTTTGCAATTTTATTCAAACCTCTACAGTTCCATGAAGTGAATTTTAGCTTAAACCTATCCGTCATAGATTATTTGGGTCATATTAATAGTGCCCTGGAAAAAAAACACCCCCAATGGAAGCATAACAATGAGAGAAAAAAGAAGAGAAAAAAAAAAATAATAATAATAATAGTAATAATAATAAAATAAAATAGAAAAAAAAACCCCTCTGGGGTACCATGTTGCCCCCGCCCCCCATTTTTAACAACCGCTTATGAAAGCTTGGTCCGAACCTAGGACCACCTATCTTTCTTTTACCTTTTTTTACTCTAACTGCTTGAAACAATACTACACTAACCATTTAAACTCTAATTCTTATAATTGAACAGTGCAACTTTTTCAACCTCAACACAATGTTGTATTAAACTTACTGACAAAACGTGAACATCAATACCTGTTATTCATCAGTGAGGATGGGTACATTTCTCAAGTTACTAAATATTTAGCCGCCAGTCTTCCACAATAGGGATAAACAAATATATCGGCCATAAAACGTGAAATAAACAGAGATACCATCTTCAGGTCCATTTTAACCCCTCAGAGACTGGAGAAAATTGTCCGCTTCAGCCGGGTTTTGGAAAAGGTGAGACCTATCTTCATGTGTCACCAGGAGCCGCGTTGGGAAGATGATCCTGTGTTTATTGATCCCCTTGTCACGCAGCTTCCTCCGCACCTCATCATAGCTGCGCTGCATTTTATGCACTCCAGCAGAAAGATCCGGGTGAAAGCGAACTTGCTCGTTGTCATGAAGGATTTTCCCTTTGATTCGCGCTGCCTTCAACACTCTCTCCCTGTCTCTGAAATTCAAGAATTTCATTATGAGAGTCCTTGGACGTCCCGTGTTTAAGTTAGGGGGCAGAGTGCCGATTCGATGTGCCCGTTCAATTACCGGAGCCTCCCGCGGCTCCAGCCCCAGGGCTCCTGGCAACCACCCCTCCAGAAATGCTGCGGCATCCTGGCCCTCTGCTTTCTCCGGTAAGCCCACCAGTCTCACGTTGTTGCGCCTACTTCTACATTCCAAGTCATCGACTTTATCGGTGAGGGTTTTCACGGTGTTTTCCAGCGTGTTGACTTTGGTTAATAGCTCATTAACGTTATCTTCCGCATCTGAGTTCGTTGCTCAGCCTGTGTAATTCGCCCTGTGCATTCCTGCACCTGTTTTTTCACATCGGTAATTGTTAGTTGCACAACGTCGATTTTCTTGTAAAGACCACTTTTCAATGAAACTATGGCTTTCATGATATCTTCGTTGGTTTTCTCGCCTGAATTGGATGTTTCGCCCGCAATTTCTTCCTCAATGTCCTCCTCCACGAGTGGCATGGCGTCGCTTATTTCTTCTCCCTCGGAGTGTTTGTCTTCTTGTCGTGGTTTTTGTTTGTCTTTTTTGTTGCCCTTTGGTGGCATTTTTATGTCCAAGTACTTTGATATTTGCGTTGCTTAAGTGTAAATCAAGTTCTGGTTAGTTTTGTAGGATTTATTACAAGTTAGCAGCAGAGCTCAAAAAGTTGTGACTACCTAGCCCGCCGCCATAACCGGAACTCTCAATTATATATTTAAACTTGTTAACTTTATGGATATTAATCTGAAATGTCTTCTGATTGGAACCTTGTGGTGTTTGCACATTGAGTCAAACTGACCTGAGAGTTTCCAGTGTACAGTGTGGACTCCCCAGTCCAGCAGAGAGCAGCTTCACTCCTGAATCCTGAAGATCATTGGTAGTCAGATCCAGCTCTCTGAGACTAGAGGAGGTGGAACTGAGCACTGTGGCCAGAGCTTCACAGCATCTCTCTGACAGAATACAGTCATTCAGCCTTTACACAGATAAACAGGAACATGTTAGGAACTGTACTTTAAAGTACTTTAAAGATCAACCATACTTTCCACTCACAAAGATATGTCTAGCTCACAGGAGAACTCTCATGTAGCAATCCGGGATTACGTCATTTTTGGTTCCCACATGCCGCCTATAAATGAGTGTTCTCATCAGCATGCACTTGCTCTCACTTGGGAGGCTGAACAGCAGTGAGCCAGCCCACCACCCTATAGGAAGGCCCTTCCAACCCTGTGGGCCCTACAGACCATCAGTCACACACCCGACACGCAGACCACCTTCTGTGGCCTCTCCTCATGAGCAACTCTGATTGATTTCTATCCCCTTCAGAGGATGCTCCCACAGTTAGCGAACCAAGCTAGCTTTACACAGAACGTCGAAACATCCCAGCATGGTCAAAAACACAGACAAAACGATCCCCAAATACACTCACACTCATTTAACCATCACACAACTACTTTGTGTTTAATTTCGCTGGGCGATCTCTACAGAGAATAAAGTATTCTCCTCGTTTCTCCCCCTCGCTCGTGACCTCTCACCTTCCACCAAATGAGCTTGATGTCTTTATATCAACCCATCCTACTGGTTACAACCAAATAGTGTCCTTATAGCCAAATGTACTGGACAAGGTTCAAACGTTTTACAATAGTGATCAGCTATTATTAATAATAAATGTACAATTATAAATGTGTCCTACATTTAACGTCGTAAAATAAAGTTGTTATACCTATAGTTATATGGTGGAATACATGTGTATTTAGCTATTATAAACAATTGTGAATAACTTATTTATTATTTCATAATAAATTAAGCTTTTATGAGGTAGTCTCTTCACTCTAGTTAGACAATTAAACAATATTATTATGTAGCCTATTTATATTTGTGAATGAATGTTTATTATAAAGTAAACAGGATCATCTTACAGATATGTTTAAAAGAACATACCTCTTTTTACTTTTTCTACAATGAAGAAATTATGTTGAAATCCTTTATGATTATGTATATTAATGTATTGGTGTTAAATGGGTGTTGCCTATTGCTGTTTTGTATTGTTGTTTGAAGGATTATTATAACAACACATTGTAGTGTTATGTACATTCTCTTTTGTGTATTGCAATACCTGTTTTCGCTCAACCTAATTATATATTATTTTTGTTACTATAGCTACTATAATCTAGTATTATGTATCGTGATACATGTTATGAGTGAACCTACAGATATGTTTTGGAGGCTTCAAACACTGGCAGCAGCCTCAGAAGACCCTCCCCTGAATCAGAGTATTTCTTCAGGTCAAACACGTCCAGCTGCTCTTCTGATGACAGTAAGATGAAGACCAGAGCTGACCACTGAGCAGGGGAGAGAGATCTTCTGGAGAGTCTTCCTGATGTCAGGTACTGTTGGATCTTCTCCACTAGAGAATGGTCATTCAGCTCATTCAGACAGTGTAACAGATTGATGCTCCTCTCTGATGCGAGATCTCCATCTAGCTTCTTCATGATGTAAGACACTGTTTTCTTATTGGTCACTGAGCTACTTCCTTCCTTTCCCAGCAGACCTTGTAGAATAATCTGATTGGTCTCCAGAGAGAGGCCCAGGAGGAAGCGGAGGAACAAGTCCAGGTGTCCGTTCTTACTCTGTAAGGCCTTGTCCACAGCACTCTGGAAAAATTTGACCTCTCTTTTTTTTGTTGGTTTGTTTTTAACAAAAAAAGGAAACAGGGTTTTAGGTTTTACTGAGAGTAGATTGACACCAGTGTCGTTGAAGTACAGAAAGACATAAAGGGCAGCCAGAAACTCCTGGATGCTCAGATGGATAAAGCAGAACACCTTGTGCTGTAACAGTCCGCACTCCTCTTTAAAGATCTGGGTGAACACTCCTGAGTACACCGAGGCTGCTTTGATATCGATGCCACACTCTTCCAGGTCTGCCTCGTAGAAGATCAGGTTGCCATTCTCTAGCTGGTTAAAAGCCAGTTTTCCCAGGGAAACAATGATATTCCTGCTCTCGTCACTCCAGTGTGGATCTGTTTCAGCTGTACCATGAAACTTCCTGTCCCCCTGCATGGACTGAACCCTCAGGAAGTGAATGTACATCTCAGTCATGGTGTTGGGTATCTCTCCGCTCGATGTTTTGAAGAAATCCTCCACAACTTTAGCAGTGATCCAACAGAAGACTGGGATGTTACACATGATGTGGAGGATTCGTGATTGCTTGATTTTGGAGATGATTGTGTTGGCCTGCTTCTCCTTTCTGAATCTCTTCCTGAAGTACTCCTCCTTCTGTGGGTCGGTGAACCCTCTCACCTCTGTCACCATGTCAACACAATCAGGAGTGATCTGATCGGCTGCTGCAGGGCGTGTGGTTATCCAGATGCGAGCGGAGGGAAGCAGGTTGCCCCTAATGAGGTTTGTCAGCAGCACGTCCACCGAGGTCGGCTCTGTGACATCAGTCCAGATCTGGTTGTTCTTGAAGTCCAGAGGAAGTCGACACTCATCCAGACCATCCAATATGAGTACAACTTGGAGCCGGTCGTATCTGCAGATTCCTGCTTCTTTGGTTTCAATAAAGAAGTGATGAAGAAGTTGCACCAAGCTTAACACTTTCCCTTTCAGTAAATTCAGCTCTCTGAAAGTAAAGAGAAATGTGAAGTGTATGTCTTGGTTGGCTTTGCCTTCAGCCCAGTCCAGAGTGAACTTATGTGTTAAGACAGTTTTACCAATGCCGGCCACTCCAGTTGTCATTATGGTTCTGATTGGTTGATCTTGTTCAGGTAAGGGTTTAAAGATGTCTTTACATTTTATTGCCGTTTTCTCCATGGTTGCTTTCCTGGAAGCTTTTTCAATCAGTCTGACCTCATGTTCCTTGTTCAGCTCTCCACTGCCTCTCTCTGTGATGAATAGCTCTGTGTAGAAGTCATTCAGATTTCTTGACTGTCCTGCTTTAGAGAGTCCCTCAACCACATAGCTCAACATCTTTTTCAGACGAGTCTTGATTTTATGTTGGCACTGGGCAGCAGCAGATTCTAATGAGAAAACAACAGAAAACATCAGTTATTGGATGGTGACATCAGTGGAAACATGTCAATATTTCCTGTTAACATATCAACTTCATGGTATTTAGAGACTTCATTACTTGGATAGAGAAGCTAGTCATGACAAGCACATCATGTTTTGTATAACATTTATATATATATATATTTATAAATGTTAAACATAATTTATTTTATTCAGGAGTATTTATTTTATTGTATATTTCCACAACAGTGTTGTTGGTCTAAAGATTGTAATAATGATGGTGAATCAGTGGAAAGTGACTTGTTGAGCTGATGTAACAAGATAGTGTTGCATCTCTTCCACTGAGTTTTTTCTGCTGTTGATATACAGTGTATTGTTAACATTTAAACCTGATTGATGCACAGTAAACCTACATATCTGGATCAAACCATTTTACCCGATACCCCCACAATACTGCTATTCAGAATTAGTATGAATTATTTTCAAGATAAGAGGCTTTTCTGCCTTTCAAAGTAATTGTCTTTTCTGTCTTCATAATAAGGAGTCTCTTACCGCTCCACAGTGTGTTGGCCAGTTCCTCCTGGTTCATCTCCATCAGGCAGAGCTTTGTGATGTCTACCACTCCCTCTTTGGCATGCCTCCTCTGCTCCCCTGTCTTACAGCATCTTAAAGCCTGTGCGTTGTCCTCAGCTCTCTGAAACAGAACAAACATCAAGGAGAACTTTACTTTGAACTAACTGAGGACATCAGAGGCATCGGTCCTAGATTCACATCAAACAGAACAAGTCTAAACAACATCCTTAACTCCCTCGCTCCAATCAAAGCACGCTCTGTTTCCTTCTCCACAACTGCCCCCTGGTAAACCCCCCATCTGCGCTCCTTGAAAACTAACGGCTGCCAACTGGAACGACTCTATAAGAAAACTGACAAGGAAATGTACATAACCCACATACGCCATTACAAGGACTCAATCACTCAAGCCAAAACAAACCATTACTCTGCTCAGATAATCTCCAATGAAGGAAACACCAAATCACTGTTCACAATGCTCAATAGAACTCTCCAGCTGCTTGACTTCTTACCCCCCCACCTGTATTCAACTGACACCTGTAACTCACTAATGCAGTTTTTTAATGACAAAATCTCCAACATTCACCAACACTTAGACTCAGGCTCACTCCCTTTCCTCTCACCTGCACTTCCTCTCCTTTCACCAGCACCTCTGCAACACTGTCAGCACTTTTCTAGTTTCCAACTCCCTGATGACCTTCAAATCTCTGACCTCATCCGGAAATCCAAACCCTCTACCTGTCAGCTTGACCCCCTTCCCACCATGCTGGTCAAATCATGCCTCCCTTCTGTGCTTCCCCTCATATCCGCTATCATTCACTCTTCACTCACCACTTGAACTGTTCCCTCATCCCTCAAAACTGCAGCTATCACCCCTATCCTGAAAAAACCTGGTTCAGACCCCAACAATTACAATAACCTCTGCCCCATCTCCAACTTACCTTTCATATCCAAAATCCTTGAAAAAGTTGTCACCACCCAATTACACACCCACTTAACACCAAACTCCCTCTATGACCTTTTCCAATCTGGTTCCCCCCCCCCCCCCCCCTGCCACAGCACCGAAACTGCAATCACCAACGATATTCTTACTGCAGCTGACTCCGGTTCACTTTCCATCCTCATTCTTCTTGACCTTACTGCAGCCTTTGACACCATCTCCCACCCCATCCTCCTTGGTAGACTCTCCTCAATCAGCATCACCCACACTCCCCTTCACTGGTTCCACTCCTATCTCTCAGGCCGCACTCAGTTCATCCAGCTCAAATCCCTCAAGTCGGACCCCTCCCCAGTCACTACAGGTGTGCCCCAGGGCTCTGTCCTGGGGCCCCTTCTCTTCATCACTTATCTCCTCCCCCTTGGTACCATCTTCTGTAAATTCAACATTCAATATCACTGCCACGTGTATGATACCCAGCTCTACCTTTCCAGTAAACCAAACTCTACACTCCCACCTTCTTCCCTCATCACCTACTTATCTGAAATCAAATCCGGGTTCACTTCCAACTTCTTGAAATTAAACAGTGAAAAAACAGAAATTCTTCTAATTGGCACCAAATCTACACTATCCAAAATTGACCATTTCCCCCTTCTCATCCACAGCACCTCTATCTTCCCCTCCCCTCAGGTTAAGAGTTTGGGTGTCATCCTGGACAGCACTATATCATTCCAATCTCATATCAATAACATCACTTGATCTGCCTACTTCCACCTATGAAATATCAACCGACTCCGTCCCTCCCTCACCCCCAACACCATCTCCATTCTTGTCCACAGTCTTCTCACCTCCCGTCTAGATTATTGTAACTCTCTCCTCTTCGGTGTCCCTCACAAGTCTCTCCACAAGCTTCAACTGGTTCAAAATTCTGCTGCACGTGTCATCACCAAAACCCCTTCTTCCCATCATATCACCCCCATCCTAGAGCAACTTCACTGGCTCCTGGTTACACCTCAAATCCAAATCAAAATCCTTCTGTATACTTTCAAAGCTCTCCACAACCTTACCCCTCAATAGCTATCTGACCTCCTCCATATTGCCACTCCAACTCGCTACCTTAGATCCTCTTCCTCTCTCCATCTCAATATGCCCCCTGCTCACCTCAGCACCATGGGGAGCAGAGCTTTCAGTCGCTCTGCTCCCCGGCTCTGGAACTCTTTACCACCTCACAACCGACTCTCTTCCTCTTTTCAAAACAAAACTTAAAACCAACCTGTTTAAAACTGCTTACTCACTTCACCACCCCTAACTCTAACACTCCCTCTTTCTGTACAGTTTTATTAATTTGCTCTTATTATTTATTATTTTTTTATGCTTGAATGCTGTTCATTGTATGGTACTGGTGTTTTGATGTTGTTTATCGATGATTTTAACCGTTATTCTCTGTAAAATGTTCTTGAGTGGCATGAAAGGCACTTCTAAATAAAATGTTTTATTAGTGCACGGGGCAAACGCACCGAGCACTATTGTTATCCTGTGGATTTTTTCTTTTTATTATTATTCTTTTAATTATTATTCCTCTTCCTCGCTTTTTTGATTCGCTACGACAAATTATATATCAAAATGTGCGTCTTCATCGGGATCGGTGTGCTATTCGATTTCTTAAAATAATATTAATTTTTCACGACATTATTGGCAAAAAACTGTGAATATTTTCCCATAGAGAATGCATGGGAGGAGGTCAAAAAATAAAGACTTTTGGTGCTGTCTGCTGCTCCTGCATACTTTGACCTAGAGACTCCATTTCAACTTTAAACAGTAGACAAAAGTCTTGTGTATTTTATGTATATTTCCATGTTTTGATAGGTCATATACTTTTTGATCAATCACTGTTCAATGACCATGATCATTTTTGGAAAAATTATGAGATTACAATGGGTGTATATTGCATGCCCTTATTAGGGTTACAGTGTAGCTAGAGTGGAGAGAGCCCCACAAAAATGAAAAAAATAATGTCTTTCCACGCTGCTCCTGGCCACAGTTTACAATGTACACATGTGATTTTTTCCAACTCTGTAGACATATGTGTTCTGTCTCTCAAAATGTGTTTAAAAAATCGGAGAGATTTACAGAATTCGAATTAGCAGCCTCTAAGTGCGGCCAGTTGGTGTCTTCTCCTCATTGACTCCAATACAAATATTTTCAGAGAAAAGCAGAACGGACCCCTGTTTTAAACTTGCGAGTGTCTCCGAAATATTTACTCTAGAAACATTTTAGAAACACCAAATCGTTCGGGAAGTCCTAACGGCGATGATGGTCTTGCTGTTTTTCTGGTAGGAGCTGCCGTTTTGTCAGAATAAGCCCAAATGTGAGACCAGTGCCGAGGCAGAAAATGGCTGTTTTCCTCTATTCCTCTCCTCCTCGTCTCTGTCGTCATCGCGCGCGTGTGTGGGTCTAACTGTCAATTTAAATAATAACATTGTATCGATCGCGCGCAGCACCTGTACACACACACACACACACACACACACACACACACACACACACCGCTGCTGCTGGGAGAACTGGTTGTAGACGCGATGTCCTGGCTATGATCACGCACAGAGCTCTAATACTTTTCATTGGATAATGTGATTCAGATAGGTGCAGTTCATGGCCCTGTCTACCTGCTGAATGTAACCGCTGTGAAACAATCGGGAAATAACATTTCATTTCGCTGATTAACGGCTTTATCGAGAACGGCGCTCGCTCTCTGTTATTGTATGTCTCTCTACCAAAGTGCTCTCTCTCTCTCTCTCTCTCTCCGTCTCTCTCTCTCGTCATCGTACACAAATCAAATTAAATGTTAATGTAAAGTAAACCTAACACTAACTCTAACCGCAACGTCTCTGTCGACATTGCGCGTGCTTGCGTGTGTGCATTTTAATTAATAACATTGAGTGACGCAATCTCTGTATCGATCGCGCGAAGCACCTGTATACACACACACACACACACACACAAATGTTGTTTCTATTTTGTGTAAATTAGGTTAATGCTTTTGTGTTTTCCTGTATTATCAGTTCAAGTTGTTGTGGCTGAGGAAATCGTGGATATTGTAACGTGTTGGGGGAGTGTTTCCCAGAATGCATTGCGACATTCTGGCATTCTGTGTCCTTACATGTTATCGCTATTAGATAGGGTTTGGAGGCGAATGTTCAGGACATGTTGGGCTGCATTTCACTGTTTCATTACGTTCACTTTGTTGACTGTTGTTTTTGGGATAAGTCAGGGAGCACCATTACTCAACGCACTATGGCATCTTGTCATACCACTACCACTCCGTTGGTGACGGCGTGTACAGACCGCTTGTGACCCTGTCATATGAAAGCGACTTGTTAGAGTAGAGGTCATCTCTCTTTGTTGAGCACGCCGTTGCTCAGACTGTATGAATGAAGCGGGGATGAAATACGGCGGTAGTATCACCCGTGCACTATCAAAATTTCCCTCGAGGGAATTTTTGAACTCTAGTTAGTGCACGGGGCAAACGCACCGAGCACTGGCCCTACAGCAAAGCTGTGGAGCCAGTTATCCTGTGGATTTTTTCTTATATTTATTCCTCTTCCGGATGGATTTTGATTCGCTACTAGTCCTACAACTCGAAGAGTTGTAGGACAAATGATATATCAAAATGTGCGTCTTCATCGGGATCGGTGTGCTATTCAATTTCTTAAAATAATATTAATTTTTCACGACGTTATTTGCAAAAAACTGTGAATATTTTCCCATAGAGAATGCATGGGAGGAGGTCAAAAAATAAAGACTTTTGGTGCTGTCTGCTGCTCCTGCATACTTTGACCTAGAGACTCCATTTCAACTTTAAACAGTAGACACAAGTTTTGTGTATTTTATGTATATTTCCATGTTTTTATAGGTCATATACTTTTTGATCAATCACTGTTCAATGACCATGATCGTTTTTAGAGAAATGATGAGATTACAATGGGTGTGTATTGCATGCCCTTATTAGGGTTAGAGGGTAACTAGAGTGTGAGAGAGCCCCAGAAAAATAAAAAATAAATCTCTTTCCACGCTGCTCCTGGCCACAGTTTACAATGTACACACGTGATTTTTTCCAACTTTGTAGACATAGGTGTTCTGTCTCTCACAATGTGTTTGAAAAATCGAAGAGATTTACAGAATTCAAATTAGCAGCCTCTAGGTGCGGCCAGTCGGTGTTTTCTCCTCATTGACTCCAATACAAATATTTTCAGAGAAAAGCAGAACGGACCCCTGTTTTAAACTTGCGAGTGTCTCCGAAATATTTACTTTAGAAACGTTGTCGAAACACCAAATCGTTCGGGAAGTCCTAACGGCGATGAGGGTCTTGCTGTTTTTCTGGTAGAAGCTACCGTTTTGTCAGAATAAGCCCAAATGTGAGACCAGTGCCGAGGCAGAAAATGGCTGTTTTCCTCTACTCCTCTCCTCCTCGTCTCTGTCGTCATCGCGCGCGTGTGTGGGTGTAACTGTCAATTTAAATAATAACATTGTATCGATCGCGCGCAGCACCTGTACACACACACACACACACACACACCGCTGCTGCTGGGAGAACTGGTTGTAGACGCGATGTTCTGGCTATGATCACGCACAGAGCTCTAATACTTTTCATTGGATAATGTGATTCAGATAGGTGCAGTTCATGGCCCTGTCTACCTGCTGAATGTAACCGCTGTGAAACAATCGGGAAATAACGTTTCATTTCGCTGATTAACGGCTTTATCGAGACTGGCGCTCGCTCTCTGTTATTGTATGTCTCTCTACCAAAGTGCGCTCTCTCTCTCCGTCTCTCTCGTCATCGTACACAAATCAAATTAAATGTTAATGTAAAGTAAACCTAACACTAACCCTAACCGCAACGTCTCTGTCGACATTGCGCGTGCTTGCGTGTGTGCATTTTAATTAATAACATTGAGTGACGCGATCTCTGTATCGATCGCGCAAAGCACCTGTATACACACACACACACACACACACACACACACACACACACACAAATGTTGTTTCTATTTTGTGTAAATTAGGTTAATGCTTTTGTGTTTTCCTGTATTATCAGTTCAAGTTGTTGTACTTGCCTGAGGAAATCGTGGATATTGTAACGTGTTGGGGGAGTGTTTCCCAGAATGCATTGCGACATTCTGGCATTCTGTGTCATTACATGTTATCGCTATTAGATAGGGTTTGGAGGCGAATGTTCAGGACATGTTGGGTTGCATTTCACTGTTTCATTACGTTCACTTTGTTGACTGTTGTTTTTGGGATAAGTCAGGGAGCACCATTACCCAACGCACTATGGCATCTTGTCTTACCACTACCACTCCGTTGTAAACGGCGTGTACAGTACGCTTGTGACCCTGTCATATTAAAGCGACTTGTATGAGTAGAGGTCATTTCTCTCTTTGTTGAGCACGCCGTTGCTCAGACTGTAGTAATGAGGCGGTGATGAAATACGGCGGTAGTATCACCCGTGCACTATCAAAATTTCCCTCGAGGGAATTTTTGAACTCTAGTTATTATTATTATTATTAGTGCACGGGGCAAAGCCCCGAGCACTATTGTTATCCTGTGGATTTTTTATTTTTATTTTTATTATTCTTTTTATTAGTGCACGGGGCAAACGCACCGAGCACTGGCCCTACAGCAAAGCTGTGGAGCTATTGTTATTCTGTGGATTTTTTCTTTTTATTATTAGTGCACGGGGCAAACGCACCGAGCACTGGCCCTACAGCAAAGCTGTGGAGCTATTGTTCTCCTGTGGATTTTTTCTTATATTTATTCTTATATTTATTATTCCTCTTCCTCGCTTTTTTTGATTCGCTACTAGTCCTACAACTCGAAGAGTTGTAGGACAAATGATATATCAAAATGTGCGTCTTCATCGGGATCGGTGTGCTATTCAATTTCTTAAAATAATATTAATTTTTCACGACGTTATTGGCAAAAAACTGTAAATATTTTCCCATAGAGAATGCATGGGAGGAGGTCAAAAAATAAAGACTTTTGGTGCTGTCTGCTGCTCCTGCATACTTTGACCTAGAGACTCCATTTCAACTTTAAACAGTAGACAAAAGTCTTGTGTATTTTATGTATATTTCCATGTTTTGATAGGTCATATACTTTTTGATCAATCACTGTTCAATGACCATGATCATTTTTGGAGAAATGATGAGATTACAATGGGTGTGTATTGCATGCCCTTATTAGGGTTAGAGTGTAGCTAGAGTGGAGAGAGCCCCAGAAAAATAAAATAATAAATCTCTTTCCACGCTGCTCCTGGCCACAGTTTACAATGTACACACGTGATTTTTTCCAACTTTGTAGACATACGTGTTCTGTCTCTCACAATGTGTTTAAAAACTCGGAGAGATTTACATAATTCGAATTAGCAGCCTCTAAGTGCGGCCAGTCGGTGTTTTCTCCTCATTGACTCCAATACAAATATGTTCAGAGAAAAGCAGAACGGACCCCTGTTTTAAACTTGCGAGTGTCTCCGAAATATTTACTCTAGAAACATTGTAGAAACACCCCATCGTTCGGGAAGTCCTTACGGCGATGATGGTCTTGCTGTTTTTCTGGTAGGAGCAACCGTTTTGTCAGAATAAGCCCAAATGTGAGACCAGTGCCGAGGCAGAAAATGGCACTTTTCCTCTATTCCTCTCCTCCTCGTCTCTGTCGTCATCGCGCGCGTGTGTGGGTCTAACTGTCAATTTAAATAATAACATTGTATCGATCGCGCGCAGCACCTGTACACACACACACACACACACACACACCGCTGCTGCTGGGAGAACTGGTTGTAGACGCGATGTCCTGGCTATGATCACGCACAGAGCTCTAATACTTTTCATTGGATAATGTGATTCAGATAGGTGCAGTTCATGGCCCTGTCTACCTGCTGAATGTAACCGCTGTGAAACAATCGGGAAATAACGTTTCATTTCGCTGATTAACGGCTTTATCGAGACCGGCGCTCGCTCTCTGTTATTGTATGTCTCTCTACCAAAGTGCTCTCTCTCTCTCTCTCTCCGTCTCTCTCTCGTCATCATACACAAATCAAATTAAATGTTAATGTAAAGTAAACCTAACACTAACCCTAACCTCAAGGTCTCTGTCGACATTGCGCGTGCTTGCGTGTGTGCATTTTAATTAATAACATTGAGTGACGCGATCTCTGTATCGATCGCGCGAAGCACCTGTATACACACACACACACACACACACACAAATGTTGTTTCTATTTTGTGTAAATTAGGTTAATGCTTTTGTGTTTTCCTGTATTATCAGTTTAAGTTGTTGTACTTGCCTGAGGAAATCGTGGATATTGTAACGTGTTGGGGGAGTGTTTCCCAGAATGCATTGCGACATTCTGGCATTCTGTGTCATTACATGTTATCGCTATTAGATAGGGTTTGGAGGCGAATGTTCAGGACATGTTGGGTTGCATTTCACTGTTTCGTTACGTTCACGTTGTTGACTGTTGTTTTTGGGATAAGTCAGGGAGCACCATTACTCAACGCACTATGGCATCTTGTCATAACCACTACCACTCCGTGGGTGACCGCGTTTACAGACCGCTTGTGACCCTGTCATATTAAAGCGACTTGTAAGAGTAGATGTCATCTCTCTCTTTGTTGAGTACGCCATGGCTCAGACTGTATTAATGACGCGGTGGTGAAAAACGGCGGTAGTATCACCCGTGCACTATCAAAATTTCCCTCGAGGGAATTTTTGAACTCTAGTTATTATTATTATTATTATTATTATTATTGTCATACTGGTCTAAAGAGGGAAGCCTGGAGACTATTTTCACCACAAGAGATGCTTTTTAATGTTCATGTAGAGCAGGGGTACCCAACCAGTCGATCACTGGCTGAGTTGCAGTCGATCACAAGATATGTTGTGTCACTCATGTGTTTGTAGCCTACTCCTACTTTTGTGTAAAATACATCAAACTTCCAACTTAAAAATCTTACAAAGGCACAATGAACTGCTGATCGCATAGTAGTGTGTAGATTTGTGTGTGTGTGTGTAGATAGTAGTGTGTAGATTTAATACTAGACTATCAATCAGGCATGATGAAAAAAAAAAACTGTATCACAGGCTCCTTTCTATCTGCGCATGCAGGGTATGGTTGCTAGGTTGTAACTAAGGACTCCAAAGGGCGCAAGAAGCTAGACTAGAGTGAGTGGATACTGCAATGGCAGAAGCTAAAAAATCAAAAACATATCACTTTCATTCAGAGTGGAAGGAGGATTATTTTTTCGTGTATTCAAATTCAAAGTCCATATGTCTTATCTGCAATGCAAAAGTGGCTGTCAGTCATATTCTTGCAAAATAAATCTTTCAACGATGGTGAGATTGTGAAAAAAGCATTCATGGAAGCCTCGGTGCGCTGTTTGCCAATTTTAAAAATAAAAACGAGATTGTGTCTGCTATTCAGGACATGCAGTTATCTAGAAATTCTGTTTCAAGCCGATGGGAGGGAATGGCAGAGGATGCTGAACAGCAATTGAGGAATAATATTGACACCTGGGTGTTTTTCTGTCCAATTTGATGAATCCACTGATGTGGATTTGGCTCTGCTTTATATTTTCATTGGAATGGTTTTTGACGACATGAGTGTGAAAGAAGAGCTGTTGACCATTTTGCCTTTGAAAGGGTACACAAGAAGCACAGATATTCATTAATAAGAGGTTCAAACCATGCTGAATATGTACAGCTAGAAAATAGTCAGTGGCTCTTGGATTTAGCCTTTCTTACCAATCTGACTGACAAGCTCAGTACCTTGAATCTAGAGCTGCAAGGTAAGGAGAAACACATCACCAACATGATCAGCTCCATGAATATGTTTAAAAGCAAGTTACACCTGCTATAAAGCAAGTTGCACTTGGGGAAAATATAGGTGTGGATTTTATAACGTCATGGTTCATGGTTCATGGTTACCCGTGCAAGAGAAGTGCTGCTGTACAGAGACTCGAGTGACACCAAAGTCTCCTTAGCTGGGATTGAAGTGTGGACTGGTCGGAAGTGGAGAGCCCAGGAGATGGTTGAGCAAGCTGAGGCACGGCTGCACCACGGTGTTCTGGTGGGAGCAGTGGCGACAGGCCGGGCAGGGCTTGTGAGCAACCCAAGACCTCAGTACAACAAGGCCCGGGGGAAGGAGAGGTGGCAGCTCATACAGGAAGAGGTTCGAGCAGGGCTGGAGGAGACCTGCTCGAGCAAGATGGTTGGGAGGAGACAACAGGGGGCGTGGACTAGATGGGAGCAGACACTGGATCGGAAGATTTCTTGGTCAGAGCTTTGGAAGGCAGAGCCACTCCGGATAAAGTTTTTGATCCAGTCAGTCTACGACGTCCTCCCCAGCCCATCCAACCTCTTCTGTTGGGGCCTGGCAGATACACCTGCGTGCCCTTTGTGCCAGAGGAGAAGATCACTGGAGCACATCCTAAGCTGTTGCCCGAAAGCCCTGGGTGAGGGGCACTACCGTTGGCGCCACGATCAGGTGCTGAAGGTGATAGCAGATACCATCTGCTCAGGGATCTCACTCAGCCAGCAGCAACAGCCAGCTAGGCATTCAATCACCTTTGTTAAATCTGGTGAGAAGCCTCAACACCGCCCAGGCCAAACAGGGGGGCTCCTGACAACAGCTAGGGACTTGGCAGCTGAAGGTGGACTTGGGGAAACAGCTTAAATTCCCAGAGACCATCGCAGTGACCACACTTAGGCCGGACTTGGTTCTTATGTCAGAATCAACAAGGCAGGTAATACTGCTGGAGTTGACTGTGCCCTGGGAAGACCGGATGGAGGAGGCATTTGAGAGGAAGAGGGCCAAGTATGAGGAGCTGGCAGGCGAATGCCGGCGCAACGGATGGAAGACTCGGTGTAGTCCCATTGAGGTTGGATGCCGGGGTTTCGCAGGCCAGTCACTCTGCAGGGCCCTCAAGTTGTTAGGAATAAGGGGACTGCACAGCAAGAAAGCCATCAAAAACACCACTGATGCTGCTGAGAAGGCATCAAGATGGCTGTGGATCATAAGGGGTGATCCGTGGGCCACACAAGCTACCTAGACACAAGCCGGGGTCTGATCACCCCCGGCTGGGTCGCCTGGGCGAGGGTGTCTGATGTTGAGAGACCCGAAACACCCGATGACCTCAGGTCATCACTGATGATGTGTCTAGGTTGCACCAGAGGGTTTATATTAAACCAATCAAGCTGGAGAGCTGTGCTGTTGAGAATGAGATCCTCACCCAGCAAAATTAAATTGAGCTCAAATCCAGAGCAACACCTGACATGAATGTCCAATTCTGGAATCTACTGCAAAAGAGAAGTACCAGAAACTCAGGCAAATTGCACAGAATGTTATTGCACTTTTTGGATCAACATATTTGTGTGAGTCTGCTTTTTCACGTTTGAAAATCATCATCAAGTCAAAATACAGATCCACCATGACTGATGACCACCTTGCGGCCTGCTTACGGCTGGCACTCAGCTTCTACTGTCTGGACTATGAGAGACTAGCTGCCTCCTCTCAGTGCCAGAAGTTCCACTAATGCTGGGCTTACACCAAAAGATTTTCACAGTCCCAGACTAAAAACTGAAAGTCTTTAGTAAATCTAGGAGTTGTACTGGAGTCACAGCGTGCTCCCGTCATCTCGATCGTTAAGTTTAAGGTAGTAATCTGCGCTGTTTCAGATCAGTCTTTTCCTAGTCTTGGACTTGCGATAATATTGTAACGACCCTGTTTTGTTGCATTGTATTGCATTGCATTGTGTTTTGTTGTCCATTGTGCCAGTTCTGGGCACATGTACAGTAAGGAGCTAGTTCGATCAGTGTGGGGGGGCTTGTGCGTTGAAGGGACTGGGGGGTTACGGGGGCGTGGCCCGGGTTACCGGTTTGTGGTGGGTTTTTTGGGGGATCGTTGCTGTTGGTTACGTGTTTCAGTAAGCTGGTGTTGGCAGCAATAAAGTTACAAGCATTAATGACTGGATATCCCTATGTCACCGGTGAGGTCATTACAATATCAAACGTGTTTGATATTATCGCAAGTCGCAGGTAACACAATCAACAACCAATAGATGAGCTCTGACAAAAGTTTCTACTAAGGGCATGATGGGAAAAAATTGCATGGTGGGAAAAAAAATAAAAATAATCTAGTTGTAGTCTTGTAAATAGTGACCCTGCAAGATTCACACTCTTTGTAAAATCTCAGTCTGAGACTAGGCTGTGACTTAAAACTCTAAACACTTGAATTTTGATCTGAGCAGGTGTGAGCTGATAGAGTATTTTCCAAATCTTTTCAAAGTCTTCTGATGTGTGGGTAGCATTAGGTGGAGAAGTAGACTACCACTTTTCCAACTTGACTACTTGATTACCAAATGAATTAGGCATTATATTACTTGGGTTGTATTTCTGTCTGTTGTGTTGTTCCGGGCCTTATTCTTTGCAACACACACATTTACTTCAATAAATGTAGCATATTGTATTATTGTTTATATGTCAGAAAACAGTGTCCTATATAGGTGCACACTAAATTGTGGCTACACTGCGGCTTCCAATATGACCTGGTAGATCTCGGTACACTATCAACTTTAAAAGTAGGTCTTGGTTAAAAAAACGATGGGCACACCTGATGTAGAGCTAAAGTCAAACGTCTTGTTGGACATTTACACACCTTGATTAGCTCTGTTTGATGCTGCTGTTCAGACTGAGCACTGGTAATCTTTGACCTCTGCCGGTGTTGTCTGTGGAACACACACACACACACACACACACACACACCATTATATTTTGAACCAATCAACAAATCAATTGCTAATTTCCCTCTGGCCCCAGGAACCCAACCAGCCAGAACCAGAACACCCAAGCTACACATCCACCTCATTCACAGAAATCCCCACTACTGACCTGTACTCCATAATAACAAGCATGAAGTCCTCGACTTGCACCCTGGACCCCATCTCCTCCACCCTTGTCAAAGCGTGATTCATAGATACTCTCTCAAAATAGTCACCTCCTTCCTGACCTCTGGCCTCATCTCAATTTCCCTGAAACTCATTGCCATGAGGACACACAGTGTCCCCCATGGTTCAGTGATGGTCCTCTCCTCTTCCTCTTGTGTATCCTCCCCCTCGGCTACATTCTCCACCATCACGACCTCTGGTTCCACCGTTACACCGATCACACCCAACTCTACCTCTACCACGAGAGCATCACTGCCGCCTCTCAGTCCACCCTCAGCACCGGCCTTACTCACGTTCAAGCCTGGATGATAAATGACTTCCTCAAACTCAACCGCAGTGAATCTGAAATCGACCCCAACTCCCTCACCCACACCACCCAGGACCTCACTCACACACAACATCCCTCTCATTCACACATGCCAACCGCATAACTAGAATGTTTGTTTTTTCACCTGTAAAACTTAACCCGCCTTCGATGCTCCCGATCCTTCACCGCTAATGAAATCCTCATCATTCTCTCAGACCGGTCATTCTTCATGGAGACACATCTGGATCCAGGGGAGTCTGCTCTCTCCTGCTGCTCTGGGCTTCAACACAACACACACACAGCTTTTACTCAGACTAATGATGGTGTCATGATGTATCACTGCTGAGCTCTAAGATGGACAACAGTCACAGCCAGTGAGAGATCCTCCTCTTACCTCGTAGCTTTGCTCTGGTGGCCATGTTCCCCAGACAGAGTGGCTTTAGAGGTAGGACCCCCCTCCTCTCTCTCTTCATTCATAGTGGACTGGAGACCTGGACACAAACACAACTACATGTTGTTTCTCCAGCCTTTCGGCGTTTGTTTATTCTCAGCTTTCATAAAACCTGCTTATTGCTGGTCACAGGGGGCTGTTGTCTGGCTCTGTTCATTCTCATTATGGTCTAGAGGCATGGTGGTCTTTCCTAGATGCTCTCTTTCTGTTGAGATGCTGCCAAGATGTTTCTAATAACTATTTAATATCTACTTATCATTCCACACAGAAGGGCTTCAAATGTGTTTGATGAAGATCAGGTTCACCATGTGGATATCATACCTACTGTACCCTGTGCTGGTTAAACCACTCTGAAGGCAGGACCATATATGGGCTTCCTCATGTCATATGTCATCACAACCATATCTGTGATGCAGGCCCACAGAGAACAAGACTCAATACAAGATTACGTTTAAACACCTTCACTATCCAAGATGGCTGTTTTCCTGGCTACTAATAATCATGATCATATTAATACAAATATAACAACTGTACATTACATCATAAGTACCTTTAAAGTTACACAAGGATCCTTGTGATTCAGGAAAAATCCTAAATCAGAAGACAAAGTAATAGATGTATTTCAACATTAACCAGACACTTGCATTCCAGCTGAATGGTTCTGGGTTTGATCCCCAATGTCCGCACTCTAACCTGTTGGCAGCAAGATGCCCCATAACCATACCTGCTATTTAATGACCTGTCTACGTACTCTCTAACCCCCACCTGCTCCTTAATGACCTTTCTCTGTCCTGTCTAACTCCTACTTGTTCCTTAATGACCTGTCTCTGTACTGTCTAACCCCTACCTGCTCCTTAATGACCTGTCTCTGTACTGTCTAACCCCTACCTGCTACTTCATGACCTGTCTCTGTACTGTATAACCCCCACCTGCTCATTAATGACATGTCTCTCTGGACTGTATAACCCCTACCTGCTCCTTAATGTCTTGTCTCTGTACTGTCTAACCCCTACCTGCTCCTTAATGACCTGTCTCTGTACTGTCTAACCCCTACCTGCTCCTTAATGACCTGTCTCTGTACTGTCTAACCCCTACCTGCTACTTAATGACCTGTCTCTGTACTGTCTAACCTCTACATGCTCCTTAATCAAGGGGGGGGGGGGGGGGTGTCCCCGGGGTGTCCCCTCCAATATTGGAGACAGTCACATTTGTCCCACCCAAAAATTATACCACGGAGGAGAAAAATATTTGATTTTGAAATCTTGCTTTTATTTTGAAAGCGCAACAGCGTCCTGTTACCGGCCCACCCGCTCCCTCAACTCAGACTGCTCACATTGGCCCTCATTTATCAAATGAGCGTACGACAGATAACGGGCGTAAAATGGACGTACGCTCATTTCCACGTTGAGCTTGGCATTTATCAATTTGAAAGTGAGCACAGGCTGCGATGAAATCTCACGTCAGGTCTGAGCTCGTGTACGCAACTTTTTCGAGTGCGACCAGTGCCGAGACATGGCAAGAGTCGGACAACTTTTTCTTCACCTTATTCGGAATAAAATAACTTTAACGCAATGCAAACAATAGGCCTAGCCTATAGGTCAAATGTGAAATGTTTTAAAATGGATCAATTTAAAATCAATTTTACATTTAATTAATTATTCAATTAATTATTTACCTCTTCCGTAGCCCGCTGAACATGGGGCACACTGTTGACTGCAACAGTGATTTGTTTCCATATAGCGTTTTTTTTTTTTTTTGCGTGCCCTTAATTAGATTAGATTAGATTAAACTTTATTGTCATTGCGCAGAGTACAAGTACAGGGACAATGAAATGCAGTTGGCGTTCTAACCAGAAGTGCAAATGAGCGATAAAGGTGCGGGTTGAAATGCAGAAATGCAGAATAAGGTGCAGAGTGCAAAATTGAAAAACATGAAAATTGGTTAAATTAGTTATTGAAATGACGGCAATTAACGGTAGTTATTAAAGTGACAGTAAATAGTGCAGGCGGAGGAAGTGATCGTTAAGGTAGTAAACGGTTACTAACACTAGCAGAAACAGGCTGTAAACAGTATAAAAAAAATGTAAACAATGTACAGGTAGTGTGAGAAATAGTAATATAATACAAGAAGTGTACAGGTGGTGCAATAGTGCGCTAGTGCAATACAACAGAACGGGTACAACAGATGAATGTGGATTGTATGGATATGGGGGTGGGGGGTGCAACGGCAGTTGAGAATAAATAATACAATAAATAACATTACTATAAATAATATGAAGTATGTCCAGGGGGGTGAGGGGTGGGGGTGCTGGGTGGTCAGGGGTGAGTGTCCTTGGGGGGGGCATCAACAAGTGACAAGAGTGTCTCCATTTCTGTTTCTGAAAAAATCTGCTTCTTCTTTGCCGTTGGATGTTTCTCCATGTCGTAAAAGTAAGGGGCGGGACTTCTTTTATAGGGGCGTGTTACGTTAATTACGATCGATCTCAGCCGCCGTATTTATCAACACCAAGCTCCTTCGTACGCTGGGATTGGTGTGATACGAAAGTTTCGTAAATCTCACGTGGGTCCTATCGTAAGATGAATCATGCGTTCAGATTTGCGCTCATTTCTACGTTTGTTTGATAAATGAGGGCCATTGTTTGGGAAGCGGCAGTCTGAGGCTGGCGAGTGGCGACTGCAGGTCAAGATGGAAAGACAGCAGCAGCTCAGTTTAAGTAATTTCTTTCTCATATGGAATAAAAGAAAGAAAGGAAATGTGAGTTGTTAATAATTTTGTCCAGGAGGATCATTATATTTTCTGTGAGGTTATGTTACGGACCTTCCAGTAATGTAACGAAAGTGATTTTAAAAGAACATGATTTATCTATTAACTTGTTACAACAAGTTACCAAGTTACCCATGTAACTTGAAAACGAGTAACGTTACACATCTCCCACATCTAAAGGAATTAGTCTGTCTGTGTATTTTTTGCTTGTTCTTGACATTCCCATAAGTATTTTTCTATACCTTATTCATCTCCACTGCTTTCATATGAGAGATCAGATGAAGTTCAGCTGGAAGTTAAAGGGAGAGCCAGCACTGCAGAGTTGCAGGTAGGTGTTATATGAAGGGTGAGGTGATTTTAGTTTGTTGAACATGATAAGTGAACACGGTTTAATTTAAACAATAATATAATAAACATGATTTCAATATTGCACTAGCATTCCCATCAGTATTTTTCTACACCTTATTCACCTAACATTAAAGGGTTAGGGTGCTTGTAGTAACTGCAGTCTTGTCGCATTGTGTGACGTTGTGACTGTTTTCCTTTTAGGGTGTTCAGAGCACGGACAGGCAGCTGAGAGACACTGAAGTCAGAGGACAGAGTCATATCAGCCACACCCAAAATTAATTGACCCTCCAGTTCTGTCCAACAGAACTCTCTCCTTTCAAGAGCGGTGGTACAAGGACTTTCCTTGGCTACATTATGATGCAATGCAGAAGGGGGTTTGTGTTTTTATTTCATGGAATTTACCAGGACAAACTCACACAATTTGCATTGTAAAATCAGAGCCCGCCTGTATCACTTCTGGATTAAAAAAAATGGAAAAAAGCTATTGAAAAATTTAAAGCACATGAAAGTAGCCATACACACCTTCATGCTGTCTCTGTGACTACACAAGAAAATCACCCTGTAAATGTACAGTTGTCCAGTGCTTTGGCAAATCAACAAGCAGACAACAGGCACTGTATGGGGAAAATTGTGAGTTCAATCAAATATTTGACACGACAGGGACAGGCCTTGAGAGGACACGAGGATGAAAACAGAGTTATCAACTCTTGAAAGGCAAGACAGAGGATGTCTTTTTAGCCAAATTGTTGCAGAGGTCACAGAAAGACTACACCAGTCCACAGAGCCAGAATGAAATTCTGTCTACAATGAGCAACAGTATTGTTAGTGGAATAGCAGATAGAATCAGAGGCCTACCAGTTCTTTAGTTTGCAGTTATTATGGATGGAACCCAATACATTTCCGGGAAAGAACAAGAAAGTATTTGCCTGTGTTATGTTGACAATGACCTGAAGCCCCATGAAGAGTCCATTGGTTTTTATTCTGTTTCTGATACAACAGGAAAAAGCCTTGCTGGAGTAGTTAAAGATGTGCTGCTGAGATTAAACTAACCAAGGCATGGTTTACGAGGTCAAACTTATGATATGGCAGCTAATATGGCTGGGAAGCATGCTGGTGCACAGGCACTGATAAAACAAGAGCAGCATTAGCACTTTACATTCATTGCGGGGCCCGCTATACTAATTTAATCACACAGAAAGCTTGCTTAGCCTCTGTTCTGATCAGAGACTCATTGGATTCGGTCAACCACCTTGGAGTCCTTTTGTCTCATTCAGGCAAGTTTAAGTCATGCAGCAATAGCACATGCAGAGAATCCATCATGCACTGCAATAAAACCCCTGTGTCCCACGAGATGGACAGTATGGGGCAAAGACATCACAGCTGGTTGTCACAGTATGGGTCAGTGCTGGCTAGCTTGCAAGAGATGGCTTGTGGTGCCTCAAATACTGCATCTACTGCTATTGCCCTGCTAGGGCAGTTTAGGAAAGGCAAAACAGTTTTGGGTCTCATCCTTGCCTCACCAGTGATTTGTGAGCTTGAATGCCTGAACATCTCTTTTCAGAAGAGAACTGAAACCATTGCTGGCATGAGGGCTGCTGTCAAAGTTGTTAGGACCTCACTCAAGGCCAAAAGAGATGAGGCTTCAAAATTCTGTTTGAACAAGCGCAGGCTGTCGTTCAGTCTTTAGGTGTTAAACCCATTACCATTCCACAGACCAGACCACCCCCCAAATGCTTCATTTAAGGAGGTGAGGCACATCAGCCTAAAAGTGCCAAGGACCACTATGAGGGGACGTTTTTAAATTCCTGGATATTGTAGGTGCACAGCTCAGTGAGCTATTTAACCAGGATGACTTGCTGACTTTGCAAAAGTTGGATGAGACACTTCTGAGTGATAGTCGGCAGGCCAACACCAGGAAATGTGCTTAAAAAAACTTTTGATGGCATTCTTTGTTAAAAGTTGGCAACCATGCTAGAAGTTATTAGTGGGCTCTGAGGTTCCAGAATCCAGTGGTTGCCAAAATCATATTTATAATTTAAGGTCAAATTTGAAGGTCAAAAGCTCAAAAACAGTAAATAAATGTTATGGTTTGTCTTTTTGGGAGCTCCTTTTTTCATGGCACTGTTTTTTAAATGTTGGCAACCATGCTAGAAGTTATCAGTAGGGTCTGAGGTTCCAGAATCCAGTCTTCTCATTTGCTGGACATGGGAAGAATTCATGTTGGACTGTGTATTTGCAACACCCAGAACTGTTACATGGTGTTGGTCGGGATGGGCCTCAAGGTGACATTGAGGAGTTTTTGTGCCATCTGTACAAAGCGCCATGCACAGGTATTGACAGGGGTAGACTTGTTTCATTCAGAAAGGAAAAAAGGCAATGTAAATGTTACCGCCAACAAGTGATGCATTGGCATTGCATCCATCCATCCATTAACGAAACCGCTTATCCTCTACGAGGGTCGCGGGGGGGCTGGAGCCAATCCCAGCTACAACGGGCGAGAGGCGGGGTACACCCTGGACAGGTCGCCAGCCAATCACAGGGCTAAAATATAGAGACAAACAACCATTCACATTTACATACACACCTATGGTCAATTTAGAGACACCAATTAACCTAATCCCCAACCTGCATGTTTTTGGTCTGTGGGAGGAAGCTGGAGTACCCGGAGAGAACCCAAGCAAGCACGGGGAGAACATGCAAATTCCACACAGAAAGGTCCCAGGTGGATTCAAACCCAGAACCCTCTTGCTGTGAGGCGACAGTGCTAACCACTGCACCACCGTGCCGCCCATCCGCCTATTTGTAACACAGCAAAATATATATAAAATATAAATATTACAAAAACTTTCAGACTTTTTTGCATTTTTTTAAACCTTTTTTGAATTTGAATTTTTGCCTTGAAATAAAGGAACAATCTGTTGGCATGCATTCTTGTTATTCATTAGCAATATACACTCTAGAAAACGTATTGTGTTATTCATACAATAAAGGAGTAATGGCCATATAAATTATAAATATCCAAATTATTTATCAACATATTTGAAATTTCTATCCCTCATGTACTAAATATCCAATATTTATTTAAAAAATGAAAGTACATCACAAAATTTTATGAAAGTGCATTACAAAATAGACAAAACTTGAAATTTGACCTCGATTGACCTTTTGACCTCAATATTTGACCTTAAAAGTCAAGTTCCATGTTGGCAACCGGGTTATTCTGAACCTTAATCCATGCTGATAACTTCTGGCATAGTTGCCAACTTTTAACAAAAAATGCCATCAAAAGTTTTTTTTAGGGTCTTGGCCTGCCGACTATGAAGAGATCGATGCTGCAGTCATTGAGAAATACCCAGAGTTGAACAGAGAGTCACTTTCAGTGCAGCTTTCTATGCTTCGCCTGAACTACTCATTTAGCAACAGTGCAGAGGCTGCAGGGATCATTTGTGGATTGCCTGTAGAGTAGGGATGGGAAGATTCACCGATTTGCATCGGTAAATCGATATGAACATATACGATGCGTTTGCATCGATGGCAAAAGTGTGCATCGGTTAAAAATCCGGATGAATTCAAGATGTATCGTATGCAAAAACTCTGCATCAATAAAAACCGAAACATATCTATTATTATAGACTTCTAAAAACGTATCTAGTAGCCTACTGGTTTGCGTTCTCTCCACGGCCGACATTGGACAATTAAGCCCGAGTCCAGTCTCGCGCGAGTTGGAGGCGGGGTAAGCCAACAGAAGGCTTTCTTTGAATCAGAGGCGGTCAGCGAGTGCAGTAGAGGGAGCCTAGCCATGGAGGAAGAAGTGATACACTCGCTGGTTGGCAACAAGTCTAGTGTTTGGAAACATTTCGGATTTTACAAGCGTGATGGAGAAGTGGATAAATCCAATGCAATATGTAAAGTGTGCCGTGTCGCTATTAAATATACAGGGAGCACAACAAACTTAAGTGTGCACCTGAAGCGGAAACATGATGCCATGAATGTTTCCCAATCCCCGTCAACTGCAGCTAGCGGTGGCGCTCCTAATACACCTGGTGAGCGAAGTAGTATACCACATTTTTTCCAGTCACCTCTGCCTAGTAATTCGGTTCGATCGAAAGCCATAACGGAAGCCATATCGTTCTTTATATGCAAGGACATCCAACCTTACAGTGTAACAGGGAACGAGGGTTTCAAACACCTCCTTGAGGTTTTGGAGCCAAGGTATAGCATACCTGACAGAAAAAGTTTTTAGTCACAGGAAAATCCCTGGGGGCTCATTTATCAACCGTGCGTAGAAAAGGTTCTAATTTCGTTCGTACGCATGAAATTTAGAATGTGTGTAAGTACAAAAAAATCTGTATTCATCAAACGTGCGTACACGGGTCGTACGCACACCAGTAAGTACTCCGTGATGATAAATCCCACCTGTTCTCAACTAGCATGCTCGTGCACGGTTAGAGTAATTTGCATTCAGAAATGCCTCCAATTGACCATATATGATAGCGGCAATCCCTTTAATAATACGTCAATGCCAGCCATCCTCAATAGTTCCTGCTTGGAGCTGCGCACCCACCTGCAGGATGAACGAATCGTGCGTTCCTCCAGGCCACCGGGCAACAACGTTTAGCAGAGACATTTGCATTAGATTATTTGTGTATTAATTAAATGAAGTCCTTTCCTGTTAACGTAACTGAATTCATTGTGTGATGGTGCTTTTATTGTGATGTGTGTGCAATCTATATGGCTCCAATTATATTTGCGAATCCAGCGATGGCGTGGAATTAACGGGAACTGAATGTGAAGCGGGGCTAGAGAAATGATTGCATCAAACACTGCTGGCATGATTCTACTCAGTGTCGGCTGTGAAATGCTGCATGTTGAAATGTCCCGGTGGCCAAAAATCCCAGTGTGGACAGGAGCTGGATGTGCACTGGGTGGCTTTGGTTCGTCTGGTCTCTTGCTCCAATATAGTATGTTGTAAATCCCGGCATAAATCCACAAGTATATTTTTTGGGAATCTGTACCTTCTGAGAAGCCACTCTGTGCTCTGACTGAGCAAATCCACACCCACTTTGAAAACGCGCTCCCTGCAAAGCGCACAGTTCTCTAAATTTTCCAAAAGTGAAAGATGCGCTATCGTCCTTATTTCAAGTTGTCTTTTTTAGGTTTTCCTGTCCCAGCTGTCTTTTATAGCTTGTCATACCAATTATTCAAAAATGTCTGCTAACTTACTAAATGAGAATTGTTATTAATTAGAGGATACAGGGGACATGTGTGACATTTGTGTTTGCTGAACACTGCGACTCTTAACGGGTTTTCTTAGTAGTTTCACTATTCTACCACTAGGTTTTGTGTGTACGCATGGTCAGAGTTGTGCTTAAATTTACGCTCGTTCCTACGCACAAGTAAAAGTTGATAAATCCCATACTTTGCGTGGGAATGTTCGTACGCACTGCGTAAGCACAAATCTGTGCATATGCATGGTTGATAAATGAGCCCCCTGGTCTGTACGACAAAGTCAGGCAAGGTGTAGTCGAATCAATGAGCCGTGCACAGAGGGTAGCAATAACGGTTGATGGTTGGACGTCTTGCGCCACCGACTCGTATATCACCGTAACGGCACACTACGTGGATGAGGAGTTGGACGTACAGTCTCACGTCCTACAAACACGAGTATTCAACCAGTCGCACACAGGGGTTAACCTAGCAGCGTTACTGAAAGATGTCCTCCGCGAGTGGAACATTGAAGATAAACACCCAGCATTAGTAACAGACAATGCAAGGAACATGATAGTGGCTGGGGCTGGCACAGAGCTAGACCCCCATGTGAGGTGCGTTGCGCACACATTAAATTTGGCTTCACAAAAAGCATTGAAGTTGGACAGGTTGTCTGAACTGTTAGTGAAGGTGAGGAAAGTGGTTATATATACATATACTGTATATATATATATATATATATATATATATATATATATATATATATATATATATATATTTCAACAAAAGCCCACAAGCGACTAAAATTTTGCGGGACATACAGTCCAAGTTACACCTGCCCAACCACAAGCTTATTCATGATGTTTCCACAAGATGGAATAGCTCCTTAGATATGTTTGAGAGATTCTGGGAGCAGCAACCTGTCCTTTTGAATGCGGTGCTTTCTAGGAGAATTAAGAGGGGAGAAGGCCTAGCTGCAGGCAGCGTGACTGAGGATGACATGACTCTTATCCAAGAAGTCGTTAAGCTAATGTCCCCTCTGAAAGTAGCCACCACACTTCTAAGTGAAGAAAAAACCCCCATCAGTTCAATGATCGCTCCAATGCAAGCTAAACTCCACAAACATTTCTCTGAAGACGACAGTGACCTGCCAGTCATTGCAGATATGAAGCAGCGCTTTAGACAAGATTTTTCCGGCCGTTACTTGCAACTCCAAGACCTCCTCCACAGTGCATGAGCCCTTGATCCCCGCTTTAAAGACCTGACTTTCTTGGATGATGTCGACACCAGAGACCACATCTTCATGTAAATAACAACAGAGGTGGTGAAGATGAATGAAAAGGTAATATACTGATGGTTATTTGGAATTTATAGAATGTGACAACTCCCTCTACCACTCACTTACTCTCTCTCTCTCACACACACACTCTATTTCTCTCTCCTATACTTAAATGTCCATGTTTAATGTTCAAATTGTGTCCTAATTTAACATTTTTAGTTGAATGAAAGCTAATAAAGGTTATATGGATTATCAGGCAGGTGACAGTGGCACACTGGATGAGGGAGAGGCAGCTGAAGGAGGAGGTGACAGGAGCCCCAACATAGAGGAAGAGATAGGTTTGTTTTGACTGTGCCAGGAGTAATAAACTGTTGATTTAAGATACATATGTCATCATTGTTAAGCACTGTGTGTGAGAGTATTTGTTGTGTTGACAGCTCTTATTTTTCAACACTAATAATCTCCTTTTCTCATTTCTTCCATTAATAGATGATGATGCCTCACCCTCTCCCAAAAAGAAGACAGCCCTGGATCAGCTGTTTGGAGAGTTCCTCACCGCAAGAGCACCAATGAAGACCATAATGGAGAAAGCTAAGGATGAAATCTTAAAATAGAGGGAGAGAGAGGGATTCTCTAGATCTAGGTGGTGATGTGTTGCAGTGGTGGAAAAAGCAGGTTGATTTACCACTGCTTTCAGCCTTGGCTAAGAACTACTTGTCCATACCAGCAACTAGTGTATCTTCTGAGCGTGTCTTTAGCACAGCGGGGGATATTGTTACTGCCCAACGCAGTCTCCTTCACCCTGATCATGTTGATCAATTGATATTCGTAAAAAAGAACTTGAAAAAGAAACACCTGGGTTAAATGAATTCAGTGGCCTAAACTGCCAGATAGGGACTGTTACTGCCTTGTTACTTAACAATATGCCCTTTTCTTCATAATTTTCAATAATTGCGTATTTTGAGAAAGGCACAATGTGTCCCTGTGTTAATGATTTTGTTAAATTATTTGTTTTTTTGTTATTTAATTGCTCATAAGAAGAGCAGCACTTTTTCTGTTTAGGGCTGAGTTCATAGTGTGAAACACACCATAGTAATGGAGAGTAATCTGTTATTCATCTGTACAACAGTACAAATAAAAAAAGTTCATCTGTACAATTCTGTACTGTACAAATTTAGGGAGTTTAGGGAATTGTCCCATTGTCCCTGTTAAAAGTGTGAAGCACACTGTAGAAATAAAGAACAAATCTGTACTACTTTGTATTCCATAGTATAATATTCTTCTGCATCGCATCGTATCATATCGTATCGCACTGCATCACATTGTGTTGAATCAAATCGTACTGTATCGCACTGTATCGCAGTAGGTGGGAGAATTGTATCGTATCTCATCGCTGTTTTTTTCATGAATCGTTAATGTATCGAATCGTTGGCAGTGTATCAAGATGCGTATCGTATCGCTTCGGTAATGAAGATTCCCATCCCTACTGTAGAGGTATGTAGACTATTTGGGCAAGTGGAAAACCTGGTTAGGTTGCTTTTGATAGTTCCTGTTTCATCCTCTGAGGCAGAGAGAAGTTTTAGTGTCCTCAGCAGGCTCAAAACTTGGCTCCGGTCCACAATGACTCAAAACAGACTTAACAGTGTTGCTGTTTGTCATGTTCATCAGGATAAACTTGACTTACTGGACAAGAAGTCAATTTGCAAGCAATTTGTGGCTGCCAATGACAGGATACATTTTTTTTGGGCTCTTTTGCCTAAGCGTGCTTTTCGACCTTTTGTGTGCCACGGCACATGTTTGACTGAATGCTGGACTGTACAGTGCTATCCAACTTTTAATTGTGACAGAAAACTACACAGGAATTGATATTTATCAGTTCATTACATCCAATCTAATGTCTTTTTTGTTAACCTTTACCTTCACACACCAGTTAGTTAGTGGAAATGTGGAAGGATATCACACTCGAGAGTAAAAATAAGTTGATTTATATGGTAAAATTCTAAATGCTGTTTTTAAATTTCACCTTTGCATGTATCTGTGTCTGTTCATTGAGGCATAAGATACAACTAAGAAAATAAAATTTGATATTTATCAGTTCATTACTGTCATTCAAAATCTGTCTTCCTTTATCTTTACAAATGCATCTTTTTAGTAGAATAAAGTATGTAGGAGAATGTTTTGCAATGTCGTTAATTTATGTTGACATATTTCTGTTCAAACCATTAACAGATCTGTCAGGTTTCCGATATGTGTCCCCCCAATGTTAAACTCATTCCTACACCCCAGTCCTTAACGATCTCTATCAGTATTTGTAAGTCACTTTGGATAAGGCATTTGCCAAATGATTAATGAGTAATAATTAATAATAACAACTGTCATAGACCAGTGAGTGGTTTCAAGTAAGCTACAATTTAAATATTTACATGTAGTCATTGCTGACCTTCTGTTTAAATGTCTGTGTGTCTTTACATGTAGGTTAAATAAACTTGTTGTCAATTGTTTTAGAATGTAAATAAAAATATGGTTCACCTAATAAAGAATAGTAAAATAAATATTAAATTCACCAGAAGAATGAATTGTCAATGTTTCAAATTAATAACAAAAAAAGTTGCAAATGTAGTTAATAAAGAAAAGTGTTCAACTAAATATTTTCAGTGTTAACTGAAATATTAAATACCTTATATTGGCTAATCACTAAATTTAGATACTCAAATATCAATTAAATCAGATCAAAAGTTCCCTCCAATAGTTTCCCTAATAGACCTCCAAATGACCAGTAGTCCATTAGCCTTAGCTTAGCACACACCATTGATATACCACTAACATATTCATGATAAATCACAGATTAGAGTTGAATACAGTACCTGAGTCTTCTTCCTGCTGTAATGAACTGAGCAACACTAAACCGTCCGACTAAGTAACAAGGATGGATGGAAAGGATGTTGTGAGCCAACCAGTTGGTCCAGTTCTCCTCCCAGACTAACCTCTGAAAGGCATCTGTTCCATGACCTCACTCACTGAGGAAGATTAATCACCTCATTAAAATATGAACCACAAACAGAAAGCTCTGATGGATTAACATGCTACTAAAATTGATCCTTTAAACATTTATATCTGACTGCAACTGTTGATGATTTCACAGCAATAAATGTTATTAAAGGTATTGAGGAGAAAGACACTAAACATTAGTATAAGTAATGTCATCATTAAGAATGGGTTATGTTTCTATAATAGACACAAGTTATGTTCGTCATTCCTTCTCCCTCTTGTTACACCCAGAACAGGCACCAACCTGTTTAGGGTGAGGCTCTACGAATCTGACCCCTTTGCTGAAAGCACGATTAAAATAGGTCAGAGACTCATGACCTCCCTATCAGATTGTCGCCAGTGGAAATGGCAAACTCTACTGGAGACAACTGAGATGGCAAAGAACAGCAAAAAGAACAACACCAACACAGCAACAGTATACCACCACGGTCAAACAAGTTGCGTATCAGCTGCTGCTCAAACGGATATCCACCACCAAATAGCCAAGACCAAAGGTAGGCTGACTTCAGCACTCAGAAAACACCGGACTGACTGAGCCATTCTCCCTTGAAGAGCTCAATATCAGCATCAAAGCCCTCAAGACTGGCAAAGCCATCGGCCTGGACAATATTTTCACAGAGGAGAATCAGCAGTTTGGACCTCTGACATGAAAGTGGGTCCTTGAGCTGATTAACAACTGCATGCTGACAAGAAATATGCCAAAGATCTGGAGGAAAACCAAAATCATTGCTCTTTTAAAACCAATGGAATGGCTTCCCTCAAGGTAGTGTGCTTGCTCCACTACTATATAGCATCTACACCAATGACCAGCCAATGGACCAGAACACTGAGCGGTTCATGTACGCTGATAACGTCTGTGTAACATCCCAAGAGAGTATGTTTAGAGCTGTAGTTAAGTCTATGAATGTTCTCATTCATCCAGGTCATGTTTAATCCGGCCAACAGTTAAATCGAACGCAACTGGACTTAGATTTGTCTGTGAAGACGTTTCGCCTCTTATCCAAGCGGCTTCATCAGTTCGTAACGCATCAGTCTGACTAGTCCGCACTAGTCTGACAGACAGTGGAGTTAGACCCAGGTATTTAACCTCAGTGGAGGTGTCCACCCACCAAACTCCTAAAACAATAGATCATTAGTGTAGCTTCACCTGACCATTGTTTGGGGCCTGTGAGTCATCTTGGTGGAAGATGATCATTAGGGGTGGGTGGGGCCACTGGAGAACGACAGTCGTTAGGTATGATGTGCAGTTACCAGTGAACGACAGTCGTTCTGTTCCATAGAGCCACTCTAGGTTTGTTTTGGGCAGCCTTTGTTGTTCACCCTCCTGGGAATGGCTGAAAGTGCAGCATTGTAGATGGGGGATAACTGATGTCTCAGACCCCCTCCCCTGTTGAGAGATGGCTTTTCCACTTTGACATAGATGGCTTCTTTTACCCCTCTTTCAAACCATCTGTCCTCTCTGTCCAGGATTTTGACCTTGCTGTCCTCAAAGGAGTGAGCCTTTTCCTTTAGGTGTAAATAGACAGCTGATACTGGACCTGAGGAGTTTTCCCTTCTGTGTTGGGCCATGCATTTGTTTAGAGGTTGTTTAGTTTCACCAATGTAAGAGTCCTTACATTCCTCACTTCATTGGACTGCATAAACCAAGTTACTCTTTTGTGAGTGTGGTAGTCGGTCTTTGGGGTGTACCAGTTTCTGCCTGAGAGTATTGCTGGGTTTGAAATGGACAGGGATTTCGTGTTTGTTGAAAATCCTCCGGAGTTTTTCAGATACTCCGGACACATAGGGTATCACTATGTTTCTGCGTTGGTTCTTTTTCTCTTCACCCTCCAAGTTTTTATTCTTTCTGCATGTTGTCTTGTTGAGGGTCCAACCCGGATAGCCACAAGTTCTCAAAGCACACTTTAGATGTTTGTGTTCTTTTACTTGGGCTTGAGTGGTGGTTGGTATATTATCCGCCCTGTGTTGCAAGGTTCTGATAACCCCCAATTTGTGCTCCAGAGGGTGATGGATCTGTGTGAGTGGATTTCCTGTATACCCCAATGTGGAGGCTCCTGTCATCACCAAAGTGTACATCACAGTCCAAAAAAGGTAAGTGGTTATCTTTGGCATCTTCTCTGGTGAACTTGATGTTTACGTCCACTGAATTAATGTGTTCAGTAAATGCCTGAAGTTCTTGGGTTCTGATTTTAACCCATGTGTCATCCACATACCGGAACCAATGGCTGGGTGATGTTCCTTTGTAGGATTTTAAAGCCTTTTGTTCGAACATTTCCATGTATAAGTTCGCCACAATGGGGGATACTGGAGAGCCCATGGCACAACCATGCTTCTGTCTGTAGAAAGTATTGTTGAACTGGAAGTATGTGGTGTTCAGGCACAGCTCCAGTAACTGACAGATCTGGTCTGGGTCGAGGTTTGTTCTAACCTGTAGGGTTGGATCCTGTTTTAACCGATGCCTCACAGTTTCTACTGCCTCCATGGTTGGAATGCAGGTGAATAAAGGTGTTACATCGTATGACACCATGGTTTCATTTGGATCTAGTCTTAGACCCTGGATTTTTTCCACAAACTCCTGCGAGTTTTGGATGTGATGTGGTGTGTTACCAACCAGAGGAGCTAAGATGTTGGCTACATACTTAGCGATGTTGTAGGTCACTGAATTGATGCTGCTCACAATGGGTCTGAGTGGGACCCCTTCTTTATGAATCTTAGGGAGTCCATATAGGCATGGGGTGGTCTCCTGTGGGTAGAGTCTGAGGTACTGTTGTCGATCAAAGACTCCATCTTTTTGTAGTTTTTGTAAGCATTCTATAACTTTTCTCTTGTAACCACTGGATGGGTCACGTTTCAAGGGTTCGTATGTGTTAGTGTCATTGAGCAGTGTGGAGACCTTGGATTGATAGTCAGTAGTATTTGAGATGACTGTGCATCTTCCTTTGTCCGCTGGAAGGATTGTGATGTTTTTGTCCTTGCTCAGAGATATCATGGCTTTTCTTTCAGTGGTGGAGAGGTTTGAAGGTGGGGTCTTCGCACTGGACAAGGTTGCTGCCACGTTAAGCCTAAGCTGCTCAGCTTCGGTCTCATTTAAGTTGTTTTTCCTTATGGCTGACTCTGTCGCTGTGATGAGTTCAACTGTAGGAACTTGGTCTGGTGTTACAGCAAAATTCAGTCCTTTGGCTAAGACTTCCTTCTCCGGGTGGGTAAGCTCTCTGTCAGACATATTCTTAACCCATCTGTCTTGTAGATCCCTTTGTGCGGGTCGGTTTGTTCCTTGCCTCCCATTTATTATGTCGGTTTTGTTTGAGTTCTTGCTTTGAAATTGGAGGAATTTCTTTGTTTGCCTTTCTTTGCTCTTGTAATGTTGTGACAGTTGAGCTTTCTTGGTGAAGTCTACAACTCTTTCAAACAAAGCGCTCGGTAGGATGGTTTTAAGATTTTGGGGAAGGTGGTCAATCCTCTCCTCAAGCCTTTCTACGGTGAAAAGGACCTGCCTTACTCTTTCGTTCAGGAGTTGTTTTTTAGCCTTCTCAAGTATTGTGTTGGCTCTGTGTCCTTTCACTGTGGAACGCAACTGTAGGCTGGTTGGTGTGAGCCTGTTTTGCCTGCACCTCAGGCTGAACATGAAGTTTAGAGCTGTAGAAGCGAATCTCACCTCGGCCCTAGATGAGCTACACCTCTACTACGAGTGCAACCACCTACACGCAAACCCTCTGAAGACCCAAGCCTGCTCATTCTATCTCAGGAACCAAGAAGCAAACAGACCTCTTAACATCGCATGGTCTGGAACACCTCTGAGCACTGCACCAACCCTGTCTACCTTGGTGTAACATTGGATCACACTCTCTCTTATAAGGAACACATCAAAAACCCCAACTAAAAGTTAACTCCCGAAATAACATCCTCCGGAAGCTGACCGCCTCCAAATGGGGAGCCACTGTTCTGGCCCTGTACTACTCCTCTGTGGAGTCTGTGGAGTCCAAAAAACTAGACCCAGTGTTGAAAAACACCTGCCGCTCAATCACTGGCTGCTTGAAGCCTACCAACATAAACAACCTGCACCTCCTCATTGGCATTTCCCCTGCTGATGTGAGACGGGAAGTTGCCAGTCGAGTAGTAATGACCAAAGCCACCAGTGAGGAACGCCACCTTCTCTATGGACGAGTACCCCTGGCCCAAAGGCTGAAGTCCCGGAGAAGCTTTCTCAGTCATGCCAAGCCCCAAATAGTATCAAGGGAAGAAACCATACTCAATCTATGAACAAAAAGGCTTGAAGACAACCTCCCTCCTATTGACATGGGTATCCCTCCTTCTGAATCCCTCCCTCTGGGATTAGAAGCACCATGGGTCCAGTGGAAGACAGTCAACCACCTGAGAACAGGAACAGGGCGATCAAAAGCTGCCATGGCTAGATGGGGATATGAAACAGGCCAAACCGCCTGTGAATGTGGAGAAGAGGACCATACAATGCAGCACTGCCTTGTCTGCCCCTTACTACCCAACCAGTAGTGCTCAAAGGATCTTGCAGTGCTCAACAAAAACACAAAGGACTGTGTAAAGAAGTGGGAAACCGTCATATAAAAAGCTTAAAGACATGAAAAGAAGAAGATAAAGAAAATGGCTAAAACACAGTAAACCTATTACATACAACTAGCAACATACAGGAATTGCCAGTTATTTATTAATCTTCCTTTCAAGTCTACCTTAAGGAATGGGCATTGCAGTCCAGTCCTTTAATTACTGGAACATACATGTTTCTGACCTGTTCCCAATATTGAGGGATCTGACCTCTGTGCTCTGGAGACTGGATTTTTAACCTCGACCTTGAGTGCAATGGAGAGGGCAACTTCACTGTTCTTCAACATGTGCATTAAATCAGTTTGGGAGCAGTATCTAGCATATCCCTCAGCCAAACATTCAGCTTATGATTATTGGTGAATAAATCAGTGTGACATGATATTATTGAATGGGGGGCTGCAGCCATATTTATGTTATTACATTATCAGCTCAGTTATTATATTTTCAGCTGGATCTGCAAGCAATTTATTTAGAGAAACAAAGAGTATTTAGAGAAACAAATATTTCCCCCCCTCCGTATTCAATTATAACATTGTTCACACAACATCGTTTTCAAAAACATTGTAATTTACATCAACCCGCATAAATAGCCAAACAAACTGTAAACCTAGGGCGCTCGCATGACCTTAAGCATTTTCTGGCGCATAATGTGACATATCTACCTAAATCCCTGTTTCTCCCAGTTGACATGGCAACACATAACCAGCATTTTCAGAAATCTCCACATTGGCTGGAGTTTTTAGAAATAATCGTTTTCTGTGATAAAATGGGGTTTTCGTGTAAATGAGAGGCCAAACCACAGGGAAATATCTGCGTCTTCCCTTCGTGTAAACGGGGCCTGAGATTGTGCTCAGTAATTCACTTACAAGTGTGGTGGCACAGGGGTTATTACTATGTTACACACCAAATACCAACAATGCCACCTTGGGTTAGGGCCCAAGGACACTCAGATTTGTGCACTCAAATCTGAAAACAGAACTATGTCTGGTCTCAGTGTGGTTTCCGCGATATGCTCTGGAAATGTGAGCTGCTTCCCCAGGTCGGCCTTCATCTGCCAGTCTGGTGCGGTTCCAAGGAGTCCCACTGCCCCCCTAGGCTGGGGCTTATGCTTCTCCCCTGCTCGGACAAAAGCAATCGCCTGCCTTGCTGGTCAGGAAGGGTTGTTTTGGGTGATGCAGGTGAAGATGGTTTCTGCTATCGTCTTCAGCACCTGGTCGTGACACCAAGTATAGCGTCCTTCTCCCAGGGCTTTTGGGCAACAGCTAAGGATATGCTCTAGCGTTCCTCCTCTGAGGCACAAGGGGCATAATGGTGTGTCAACCTTGCCCCAACAGAAGAGGTTGGATGGGCTGGGTAAGACATCATAAACGGACGCAATCAGGAACTTGATCCAGTGAGGTTCAGCTTACCAAAGCTCGGACCAGGAGATGTTACGGTCCACTGCCTGTTCCCATCGCGTCCATGCACCTTGCTGTTGCATCCCCACCATCTGGCTAGCACGCAGTTCCTCCACACCAGCTCTCCTCCTCTTGGACCAATCGGCGTCTGTCTTCATCAGGGCTCTGTCGTAGCGCATGGTAGGAACACTACCAAGCCTTGCTTGTCGGGATGCTACTGGGCCGACCAGCACGCTGTGACGCAAGTGTGACTCAGCATGCTCGGCTGCTTCCTGAGCCCTCCACTTCCTCCCAGTCCGGACTACAATGCCAGCCTGGGAGACTTTCTGGTCACTTGATTCCCTGTACTGCAGAACCTCTCTTACACGGGTAACCATGAACTCCTGATTAAGGCTAATAATGGGGAGCTCAACCGACGGATTGCGAAGGATGGCGAAGAAAATCTTCCCCTCAACGCTGAGCAGCGAGATGGTTCTGAACTGCTCAATGTTCTTAGCATCTTCCTCCTTGGGAATCCAGACTCCTTCTGCAAATTTCCATTGTTGAGCTACCTTTCCCCTCCTCCAGATAAACTAAACACTAAAACTAAAAAAACTAAAAACTGACGTGCTAAACACGTCATTTACACATGAATGACTCACAATGAATCACATTCTATCGCTATCGACTTCTATCACAACGTAAACACTGGCAGCGCCATTTATGTATATACGCTTTATACGCTATATATACGCTATATATATATACGCTACATATATACGCTTTACTATATGGATGCATAAAGCTCCAAAATGCAAGCCGACCTACTTGAACTTGTGAAACTTAAAAGAGACGGTGGCAAATTGCACTAAATTGTTGTAAATAGTTTGTTGTTGTTTGTTTTTTTTTAGTTTGTGTACGGTTTTTACTTTTAAAAGCATTTCATTTATAATGTATCCCCTTTTCTATTTAATAATTGATCCCATCTTAACTATTTTTTCCTTTTGTACTTATTTACTTGCGTGAATGTCATGGACAGTCTTCGTAGCGACCCCTACTGGTTAAGCGGGAAATTGCATTCCGTATCCGTCACCACGACGGAGAACTATGAGGGCTCGAGGGGTCTCCGTAGTTACGCAGTCGGATTACGGATTACGCAGTCGGAGAAGTATAAACTAGGCTTTACGTTTCTCAAACTCTTGTGAGAAATGTGTGAGGATCTGTGGGGCTCTCTCTTGCCAGTGGTTGATGTTGATAGAGTGTCCGAGAGAGGACAAAAGGAAAAAGGATAAAAGAGGATGAAAGGAAAACATTTTCAACTTGGACCCTAATTATTTTGCTCTTTTGCAGATGACAATCTTTGAGATCCAATGTTGAGTGAGAATGCAGCAGCTGTAATGGGTCTGAATTATCAAACTTTGGACAATAGTCAATGTTGAAATGTGGTTGTCTAAAAATGTTTTACTTTGGGCCGCTGACAGGCTGAGCCTTTGTTCTAACATTATGGAGCTCTATGGAAAGCGTAGTTTAGAGTTATACTAAGTTTGGAGGCCATGAGAGTTTAGATTTATAATGACAATGGGGAAATATTTCAGAGCAAAACTTTTCCTTTCGTTAGACTTGGTTGGATACAATGACAAATAGATCCAGACAGGATAGGGAAAGGCAAAGAAACAAGTTTTATTTCTCTGTAGAGACCCTTTCCATAATGATAGAACACAATCTGAGCCTGTCAGTGGCAAAAAAACAAGCACATTTAGACCACACTGACCAGTTGCTCTTTCCCCAAAGGATTACAATGCAGCCTTTTTTCGTGCATTACGGCTGCAGCATTCCCACTCAATACTGGACCAATCTCAAAAATAGTTGTCCGGATTAGTCCCTTAGACCCAAAGTGATCAGCTAATAGGGTCCAGGTTGAAAAATCCCAAAGTTTTCCTTCAAGCTTCTCAGACACTTATATGTCACCTCGTAACGCCAACTTGTGTGTGGATGTGTGGCGCTCCGTCTTGCCAGGGGTTAACATTGATGGCCGACTGAGAGAGGGTTATTAGGACACTGGGAGAATAACGCCACAGTGTGTGCAGATGTGTGGAGCTTCCCCTGGCCCACGTCCCAGAGGGTTAAGCCTCAGACATTCACAGTACAGGTGCATTGCAGATACATCGCTCATCATAACCTTAATGTTATGGCCCGGCTCTAGGACCATAGCAAACAACAGGAAGAGGAGTGAGGATTCAACTAAATGAAAGGTATTTTTTCACGACAAATAATCAAGTTTCACAAATGTAACAAAATATCAGCTTTAACAAAGAAAGCTGGACAAAAATCGTACTGCCAGACTTATCTAGAGCAATCTCCCATGAACCATACAGTGAAATCAAAGTCCTCAACATGGTAACGTGGTGCCAGGGGAAGAGAGAGCCCGGACTACCAGGGTAGGCAGGTTTAAAGTGTCCTGGAGACAGTGGCTAGTTGCCTCCAATCCATTGATGACCTGGACCAACCCAACAGGAGCAAGCAGCACTGCACACACCCCACAACCCAACAGGAACCAGCAGCACTGCAAAGACAAACACACCACAAAACACAGCATACAGAGGCCTGCCAGAGGCCTTGGGCCGTAACAGCACACAACGACAGCATTAAAAGAGTATCACAAATGGGTCATAGTCATGGGGATCACACGCACTCTCCTTCCTAGACATCTTAGCCCCAAAAACATGATTTAGGTTGAATGCTCTTTCTAGGGCCTTGACAAAAACACAATGATTCTTATCTTCGTTGGATTATCCACCAATTAAAACAGACTCAGGAATATTTTAATACATTTCTGCCAAAACCGTATCACACCATTCCACTAAATTCTACACACTGCACCCATTACTTAAAATACCGTTATTTATTGCATGCTAAAAGATATGATACCTACTGTAGTGTAGTTATTTGTATCAATTCAACATTCAATACAAGGTGAGTTACATTAAGGTGGAACAGCAGATATGAGGAGTTAAGGAAGTCTTTCCCCGGGCGCTGATCATAGCAGCCCACTGCTCCTATGTACAATATAGGATGGGTCAAATGCAGAGACCAAATTCCACCAGCCTGGCTGTGTGGTCATTAATAATAAATAAATACATAAATAAATGACCTTAAGTAAAGATAAAAAAGACTTTATTTTGATATTACTTAAAGATACATGCATTGGAACAACACGAGATGGAGATGAAGCCAAAGAGAGCCGGGCCGTAGCGGTCAGACGGCTCAGAAGAGAGACTTGGCTGCTTGGTAACACAGGAGGACATGTGCAGCTCTCAGCAGAATCCCTGATGGAATCTCCCCTCCTCAGCGAGATGTCACAGCAGATACTTCATGTCCAGCATTGGATTTGAAACCTCATCAAGTCCTGTCATCTCTCTGACCTCTCTGGTGAAGAAGAAGGTTCTTCACCAGCAGAATAATCGCGTGCCATCCAGCACAAAACAACAGATAGCAGACAGACGCACGCATGTGGACGCACACACACACAAAAACATGCATGCAAACATGAGCACACACTGACAGACACATACAAGCAAACAGCTGTACACACAGGGCATGTGTGTGTACTCACACACAAACACACACACACATACACACACGCACACACACACACACATACTATCACATTTGTTTGTAAGTCTGTGTGTGTACAGGCACACTAAGGGTTATCTACGATGACACATGACAAATGATGGTCTTTGTTGCAGCCCCAGAAGAAGCATTACATGCCATGTACCATGTCTAAGTATGTAAATGTATGTATACTGTACACTGTATAATGTGTAATTCACAGGCAGCTGAAGGCAGCAAGTTAAAGATGAGCCTTCACATGTAGATGTCTGTGTCAAGTAACTCCACTAAATATGGAGAGGAAGTGTGTGTGTGTGTGTGTGTGTGTGTGTGTGTGTGTGTGTGTGTGTGTGTGAGTGTGTGTGCGTGCGTGTGTGTGTGTGTTTGTCTTTATATTTTATAATCCTAACAGATATTTCATGGTCTTCACTATACTCAAATAACTCCCCCCATTCTCTCTCTCTCTCTCACTCTCTCTCTTTATCTCCCTCTCTACCTGCCACTCTGTCTCTCTTTATCTCTCTTAAACACGCACATATTTTTCTCTGCACATGTCCTCTCCTTAATTGCATTCTCATCTCTCACATCCACCCCCACATGTGAATCAGTGTGATGTGTGTGAGTGTGTGTGTGTGTGTCTGCATGTGCGTGTGTGCATGTGCATGTGCGTGTGTGTGTGTATGTGTGTATGTGCGTGTGTGCGTGTGCGCGTGCGCCTGTGTGTGTGTGTGACTGTGTGCGTGTGCGCGTGCGTGCGTGCATGTTCGTGTGCGCATGCACCTGTGTGCGTGTGTGTGTGCTTGTGTGTGTGTGTGTGTCTCTATATGTGTGTGTGTGTGTATGTGTGTGTGTGTGCTTGTGTGCGTGTGCGTGCGTGTGTGCCTGCGTGTGTGTGTGCGTGCGTGTGTGTGTGTGCGCGCGTGTGCGTGTGTGTGTGTGTGCTTGTGTGTGTGTCTATGTGTGTGTGTGTGCTTGTGTGCGTGTGCGTGCGTGTGTGCGTGTGTGCGCGTGTGCGTGTGTGTGTGTGTGTGTGCTGTGGTCTCCCCCCTGCTGAGTCCAGGCGTCAGGGTGCTTATGCTCATTAGTGTTCACCTGTGTGCAGATGACATGGATGACCCGTGTCTAATGACATCACTGTGGCCACCGCGCTGGCTAGCTAGCTAGCTGCTTATTATAGCACACAACAAATTTGTTATTTACTGATCATCAAATAATTCTCTGGTTATTTGATTAAACCGAAGCATCGTGCAACATCGTGCAGCATTGTTCCACAACAAGGCAAAAATGGCAGATTTTGTATAATTTTGAATCATTTGGCCACACATTCTCGACAAAATATGTTCCTGGTGCACGAGCACGGATGTGACGAAGCTCATTACAGGTAACCATGTCAAGCAAGAAGACATCCTGTCAAAATGTTCACCCACTCTCACCTCTGCTCCTCTGGCAGGCTGCTTGAATACCTTCCATACAGTAGATCACGCTGCTGCCTGCCTTACTGTCCTGCTACAAGAATACTATACCACATGTTACTGCCACTACTACTGCCACTCTGTGCTCTACTACCCTTCCTACTTTGATACTACTCAAACTGCCACCTATTTCATTACAACCACTACTCCTTCACTACTGTCAACTCACAGTAATTACTACTACCAATTCTAGTATTTCACCACTACTATTACTGCCACGACTACTTACCTAACTGATACTAAAACCAACCTTTTCTTATCATATTTATTATTACAGATATTTCACATTTAGATTTCTTTCTCTTGTTCTTTCTCTCTCTCTCTCATTCTTGTTCATCCTCCTTACGATGGAGTGAGCGATAACAGATAGAAGCGGCTGTAGGATGATTGTCCATCACACAGACTCTGGTTCATCGTGATTATGATGTCTCTCTCTCACCATGTCAGTGACATCTCATCAGCTGTAACTCTCAGAGTGAAGCCCCTCCCACAATCCACGTACACATCGCTTTGACGTCAGAGCTTCACATTGTGACGAGGATGCCTGTTTCCTTCATGATATAAGACAGAGTGTTCAGATAAATAACCATAATGGCCACTGATAGCACTGCCCCACTCCACATGAAAACATGAACTGAACTCTGATTGGCATTCGCAAATCTAAAGGTCCTGGTGAGATTTGGTACCAGGGAGAGACGTGTTTGTACCAGAAAGAGACATGTTGGTAGGAGAGACATGTTGGTACCAGGGAGAGACGTGTTTGTACCAGGGAGAGACATGATGGTACCAGGGAGAGACATGTTGGTACCAGGGAGAGACATGTTGGTACCAGGGAGAGACGTTCTGGTACCAGGTAGAGACGTTCTGGTACCAGGTAGAGACATGTTGGTACCAGGGAGAGACATGTTGGTACCAGGGAGAGACATGTTGGTACCAGGTAGAGACGTTCTGGTACCAGGGAGAGACATGTTGGTACCAGGGAGAGACGTTCTGGTACCAGGGAGAGACATGTTGGTACCAGGGAGAGACATGTTGGTACCAGGTAGAGACATGTTGGTACCAGGGAGAGACATGTTGGTACCAGGGAGAGACATGTTGGTACCAGGGAGAGACGTGTTGGTACCAGGGAGAGACATGTTGGTACCGGGAGAGACGTGTTTGTACCAGGGAGAGACGTGTTGGTACCAGGGAGAGACATGTTGGTACCAGGGAGAGACGTTCTGGTACCAGAAAGAGACATGTTGGTACCAGGGAGAGACATGTTGGTACCAGGTAGAGACGTTCTGGTACCAGGGAGAGACGTTCTGGTACCAGGGAGAGAGAGATGATGAACTCATTCCTCTACCCTCAACATGAACGATAGAAGCAGCTAATTAATGCAGGGCCCTGCGAGACGCACCAGGGAACATGAATGTCCCCCTCAACTGCTGGTCATTCTCAGAGATTACATGCTGTCACAGTGTGTTTTAGTATTAATTAATTGCTCCTGTTAAGCCGATAAGAATATTCACAGCTCACAAGCTTTTGTTTATCACAGCAATAATAATCAGATGTTCATTCTAGAAAAACAACAACACACACCTCCAATGGGTTGTTGCACAGATACAAAGTGTGTTTGTACACTCACAAGTACAAACACATATTGACAGAAGCACACACACAAACACACACACGCACGCACGCACACACACACACAAACACACATACACTTATCCTGCACTAATTTATATGGATTGAGGGATTGTAGAGCTGTGACTGAGCAAACAAAAACAAACCCTCCCACACACACACACACACACACACACACACACACACACACACTCACACACCTCTGCTTAGGTTGCATGGATGCCAGCCAGGCGGTTTAGCAGATCAGCCCACTCATTGGGATGAATGTGTGAGCATCCAAACAGCTCCATGTGGTAAATGGAGCACAACGATGCACACACTTACGATTTGTAGATATCGATAATGTGTGTGTGTGTGTGCCTGATTATGTATTTGTGTGTGCGTGTGTGCTTATGTTTGTATTCTGTTTATTTGTGTGTAAATGTGAATACCACATACGTGTGTTTCTTTGTATGCCGGTGTGTGTGTTTGAGCATCTGTGTTTTTGTGTGTGTTTGTGTGTGTGTGCGTGTGCGTGTGTATGTGTACATAGGTACGTGTGTTTCTGTCTATGTGCCTGTGTGTGTGTGTGTGTGTGCGTGTGTATGTGTACATAGGTACGTGTGTTTCTGTCTATGTGTCTGTGTATATGTGTGTGTGTTTGTGTTTGTGTGTGAGTGTGCATGTGTGTGTGTGTGTGTGTGTGTGTGTGTGTGTGTGTGTGTGTGTGTGTGTGTGTGTTTGTGTGTGTGTGTGTGTGTGTGTTTGTGTGTGTCAGGTTTTCCAGAGCAGCTAGTGATTTCCAGTGATGGATCCACCCTGAGCCTGGATATGAAACTGTTACCCTGCTGATTTAGTGTCTGGCTCTCCCACACCTCTCTGACGTGGGAGATTTGTTGACGCCATACATCTTATCCTGATAGAACAACAGGCCGATTTCAGGTGTTTTCAGACCCTGATTTCTCGGCAGCCATTTTTAGGCTGTGAACACTTTTTAATCTAGGAAAAAAAGTTTGTGTTGTTTTTTGATTAATTGACTTTGATACATACATGCATTGTAATCCAATGCACTGTATCACACTTTTGTCTTGATTAACAGTATTCTTTGCTCAATACATTTACATATTTAACAGCTGACACATTTTCACAACATAGATTTATTTAACGATATTGTTCCAAGGGAAACCAAGACAAACAACAGCATTACTTATTTTGTAAAGTAATAAATCATGAGTGCTCAATCATAACAGAGTGTTGATGTTATTGTTTCAAATGGAGACCTATACTGACCACTAACCCAGCCCCTTGGATCTAGGGTCCAAGATGGATTCCGGGCCAGAACGCACACACACACACACACACACACACACACACACACACAGTGAATATAGATCCCAACCCCCTTTCAGGTTCCTATTTGCTTATTGATTGCAGGTTTTCATCAGGCTAAGGAATTGAGGGATCTGGGGGAAGGGAAGGGAGACATGAATCTCCACACTTCCCACCACTGCCATAAGTTAGCTAGAAGCAGGGACGCCCCACCCCCCACCCTCCAGAGCTGCCAGGACCCCAGTCTGCTACTGCATGGCGTGGGCTGGGGCTGGCATTGTAAATCCAAACCCCTGAGCTGTGACGCTGGGGAGCGGAAGTGATGGTTTTAATATCAGCAGCCTGGCTACTGTTTACTGACAGCTTCAGCACAATGTGCCTCTTAAGCAGACCACTTACCTGTAGAGACATGCAAAGATACACACAGATTCACACACACACACACACACACACACACAAGTCACTATATTACGCCTTACTGCGCCACAGAGACATGAAATTGATAGGGTGGGTTGTTATCATACTACAATTCACATGACATCCTTTCATTTCCAAAATAATAAAACCTTAAAACCTTAAGGTTTCCATGCAGGCTGCCCACAGTTGGGGTTGAAGTGGGGTCTACATGTCACTGTAACGTGTGCTCTGCATGTCACTGTAACGTATGCTCTGTGTCACTGTAACGTGTGCTCTGTGTCACTGTAACGTGTGCTGTGCTCTGTGTCACTGTAACATGTGCTCTGCATGTCACTGTAACATGTCCACTGTAACGTGTTCTCTGTGTGTCACTGTAACGTGTGCTCTGCATGTCACTGTAACGTGTGCTCTGTGTCACTGTAACGTGTTCTCTGCGTGTCCACACCGAACACTCAACAGGCTCAGTGTTGGAGGCCCACACCCTGCAGGTTTGATATGGAGGGCGGGAAGAATCCAAGGAAAAAAAGAGAGCAAAACAGTACAGCAACCGCTGCGGCTCATATTTCTCAGCCTCATTAATATTCTCTATCTTTTTGTTATGCTTTTTTCCTCATCTCCCTCTCTCTTTCTCTCTCTCGCTCCCTCTCTCTCTCTATCTCTCTCTCCCTCTCTCTCTTTCTCCTCGCACTCATGTCACCAGTCAGACGATATACCCTGAACGCTGCCATTCGAGCAACTAATTACCCCGTCTATCCCACCAAAACATCATCCACTGCCAAGTCTCCAAATCTCTCTCTTCTCGCTCTCTCACGTCTCTCTTTCATTGGCTTATCCGTCACCAGGGAAACGCGGCCTGTGAGACACTTGAGTGAATAGCCCGGGACAGTGATGACAATGTTGTGAGCTGACAGCGAGGCAGCACACAGCTGACAGGCCAGCCATGCCAAAGCCCTAGCGTTAACGTGATTTGCATTCGCTCCAGTCGAATGCATGATGCTCGTCCCGGCTTGGATGGATGTATGTTATCTCATTTGACAACGAGCTATGTGACCACGCAGCATGGATGATGTGACTGATACGCCCCCAGCCACTCCTCCTCCTTATGTTCTCCCAGCGCCTATAGAGCCGAGTGGAGCTGGCGCGGGGCTACATGAGGCCGAAGGGTCAGAGGTCAGACACAACCGCGTGGAACTATGCTGAGCCCGATGAGATTAAACTTAGCGAGACGATTACACCTCCATCCACTCAACCCTGCCTCCTTCGGGCAGTGGAGGGGCGTGAAGTACGTTAAGCTTGCTCTCTTGACTTAGTGCTGCTGAAGCCTATTACCAGTCAAAGTTGTACTGATTAGAGAGGAAACTGCCCCTTTAAAAACACCTGATGGTAGTGTTCCTCTTAAGGCACATGTGTCAAACTCAAGGCCCGCGAGAGCTTAAAAGGCATATGCTGCTTCACAGCGTACCGTACAGCAACCATCAACTACATCTCCCACAATGCAATTTCCTGCTGTGTGATCCGCAAAATTCTGCTGCTAGGTTGCAGTGGTAAATTCATTGATAGGCAGTGAAAAATTGATGTACAATATTTGTGCACTTGAATAAATAATAATCAAATGCAGAGACAGTTACTTAACAATATGTTATGGTGTAGTTAAATGTAAATAGTCTTACAGTTACTACCGGCTCTTTGAGGGCAACCATATTGCTGATGTGGGGTGAGAATGAGATTGACACCCCTGTCTTAAGGGGAGGAACTACCAGGATAAGACTCCGCCTCCCACTAGCAGCGTAATGCTCATACTGTCAGTCTTAGTCTCAGACCAGCTTTATAGCCCCTATACCAACATGCACTTATGATGTTAGCAGCCTATAGCAGTGTTTCTCTGTGGTCTCTCAGTTCACCAGCAGACTCCGCCTCCAGGAGCATGCGAGGGGCCCGGCTAGTGGTACCCATGGTTACCAAACCACGGGTACGAGGCACGCGGCGAGCCGGAGCGCTGACACGCCCTGCCGGTGATGACAGTGGGTCCTCCGATGTCACTACCAATGCAGGTTTGCAGGAGTCACAAGTGTGTGTTTCTGTGTGCGTGCATACGTGTGTGTGTGTGTGTGTGTGTGTGTGTGCATGTGTGTGTGTGTGTGTGTGTGTGTGTGTGCATGTGTGTGTGTGTGTGTGTGTGTGTGCATGTGTGTGTGTGTGTGTGTGTGTGTGTGTGTGTGTGTGTGTGTGTGTGTGTGTATGCATGTGTGTGTGTGTGTGTGCGTGTGTGTGTGTGTGTGTGTGTGTGCATGTGTGTGTGTGTGTGTGTGTGTGTGTGTGTGTGTGTGTGTGAGCAGTCCAGGGGAGCACCGTTCAATCCACATAGAGATATATCACCTTGCTGACCTGTCCTGCTGTCACAACCCATCCCCCCCCAGCCCACCCACACACCCACCCAGGGGAGCGCTCCATCACACAGAGGACATTGGGGGTGGGGTGTGTAGAGGTAGAGAGGGTGGAGAAGGGGCGGGTGAAAATGGGTGTGGGGGCAGAGTTCTGGTGAAGGATTGTGATGGGGGTGCTGTAGAGGCCTGTGTGTGGTTCTGGTTGTGATGTGATGGTGGTGCTGTGGAGGCCTGTGTGTGTGGTTCTGGTTGTGATGTGATGTGATGGTGGTGCTGTGGAGGCCTGTGTGTGTGGTTCTGGTTGTGATGTGATGGTGGTGCTGTGGAGGCCTGTGTGTGTGGTTCTGGTTGTGATGTGATGGTGGTGCTGTGGAGGCCTGTTTGTGTGGTTCTGGTTGTCATGTGATGGTGGTGCTGTGGAGGCCTGTGTGTGTGGTTCTGGTTGTGATGTGATGGTGGTGCTGTGGAGGCCTGTGTGTGGTTCTGGTTGTGATGTGATGGTGGTGCTGTGGAGGCCTGTGTGTGTGGTTCTGGTTGTGATGTGATGGTGGTGCTGTGGAGGCCTGTGTGTGTGGTTCTGGTTGTGATGTGATGGTGGTGCTGTGGAGGCCTGTGTGTGGTTCTGGTTGTGATGTGATGGTGGTGCTGTGGAGGCCTGTGTGTGGTTCTGGTCGTGATGTGATGGTGGTGCTGTGGAGGCCTGTGTGTGGTTCTGGTTGTGTTGTGATGGGCTGCTGTGGAGGCCTTTGTGTGGTTCTGGTTGTGATGTGATGGGCTGCTGTGGAGGCCTGTGTGTGGTTCTGGTTGTGATGTCTGGAGAAGGTGGCAGTGCTGCGGCATCACGTCCCAGCACCAAGGTGAAGCAGGAGAACCCTGTGTTGTCTGAGTGAAGCCTGCTGACTGCTGACCTTTGAGTCTGCTCCCATCCATCACACAGGCAACTGTGTGTGTGTGTGTGTGTGTGACCCTATGTATTTCTTCATGCCATTCTGTGTGAGGGTTTGTATTGTGCGCAATTCCGTGCGATACTCTGTGTATGTATGCGTGTGTGTGTGTGTGTGTGTGTGTGTGTGTGTGTGTGTGTGTGTGTGTGTGTGTGTGTGTGTGTGTGTGTGTGTGTGTGTGTAAGTGTGTGTGTGTGTGTGTGTGTGTGTATGTGTGTGTGTGTGTGTGTCCCTGCATGAATGTGTGTCCGTGCTCCAGTGTCAGTGTGTGCGTCTGCCAGTGAGGGAGTTTGAAGGATCAGTCATTGTCACTGTATTGCGTGGAGCAGCAGTCTGTCCCGCTCACATTCAGCCGAGCCCACAGAGCCCCTGGTGCACCGTGTGGTGACAGCAGAGCCGCCGCAGTATAAATAAGTTGACATTGTTCTGGCTTGGAGAAGTGCTTATGCCAAGGATACATCTACTGTGTTGTGACCGCCCAGTCCTGGCCCGTCCCAGTGTCCCCACCGTGTCCGGTTGCGACCCCGCCTTGGGAAGGTTAAAGGCTCCTGAGGGCAGAGAGAGAAGAAGAAGAAGAAGAAGAAGACATTCCCACTGATTATTGCATTCATGAAACACTAACTAATGGCGATTTTTCGGTGGAAGCCAAGATTTCGTTGTCTGAAGTTCGGAGGAAGTAAGTTGCTGCAGCCAACATTTGCATTCATTGAACGCAGTTGAAAGTGTTTGGATCGACAATAAACTGCATTTTGTGTTGTCAAGTCACGCCATCAACAGACTGCAGCTTAAAGAGCGACACAGTGTGATGTGAACACAGCCTGGCGGTCCCTTCGAGCCGCATGTTTCTGCGTGAGGTCTTCAGTGACAACACACCTGCATGGCAGGGAGGGGCCAAGCGGGGCCCAACGGGGCTCAAAGAGAGGAGTGCTGAGAAGCGTTGCTGCGGGGGAGATGAGGGCCGCAGGGTGGATGCTGGTGGGGGATGAAGCCAGCATGAGAGCAGCAGAGCAGACGATGGTGTTCACCAGCAGCACCAGGGACCAGAGCCGTGGTTCTTCACACCACTTCTTTATAGCAGGCCTTGGACTCCCGCCAAACCCCATCTCCCCCTTCGTCTCCATTGCCCTTTATCTCCGCCTCGCTCCTCCTGCTAATCCTCTTCCTCCTCCTCCTTTCATCCCTTCCTTTTACTACACATCCTGCCAGGGCCCATCGCGGTTGTGCTCACCTCAATTCACAACTTTCACTCACTGGTTGCCTAGGTGACGGTCCAAGATGGCGCCGCCCATGGCTGCCGTAGCGCTACTCTGTGTCGTGTTTTGTTTGTTTTGTACTGTTCCAGTGTCCTGTTGGACTTCTTACACAAAAGAGGAACTACTGCACTTTAAGGATCTAACCCCACCGGACATTTATCCCGAACTACTCACCCGTTCCACGTACATTCTGGATATACTTGTGAGGGGTACTGCGTTTTTCGCCCGTGCGGTTAAGTGGACCAGAAGACAGCGGGGAAGGAGAGCTGGCTCTCTGGCTCGCCTGCGTCGGAGGGGAACGCGTCCACCTCTTCCAGGTATTTTCCTTGCCAACGTGAACTCTATTTTCAATAAAATAGACGAACTCCAGTGTCTAGTAGCTAGGAGCAGGGACTTTCACTCCTCGGCTGTGTTTGCGTTTGTGGAGACCCATCTGTCGCTATCTATACCTGACGGGGCTGTGGAGTTGGAAGGCTTCACTATGTTCCGGGCGGACAGGGTCTTCGAGGCAGTGAACAAGTCGCGTGGAGGTGGATTACTGTTTTTTGTGAACGATCGCTGGTGTTCGGATGTAACAGTGATTCTCCAACACTGTTCCATTAATATAGAATCCCTCTTCATCCTCTGTCGGCCACTATACTCCCCACGCGAGTTCAGCTCATTCATTCTCGGGTGTGTTTACATTCCGCCGGCTGCTGACGTCACCGCAGCAGTAGACACACTGGCTGGGCAGATAACGAGTGCGGAACGCCAGCACCCGAACAGTCTCGCTGTAGTTTTGGGAGACTTCAACAAGGCTAATCTTAGCCGGGCTCTTCCCAAATACAGGCAGCAAGTCACATGCACCACCCGTGGCGAAAACACCCTCGATCACTGCTACTGCACAATCCGTCAGGCATACCATTCGGTCCGACGTGCTGCGCTGGGCAACAGTGACCACGATCTCATTCACCTGATCCCTCGCTATAGGCAGAGATTGAAACTCTCTAAACCTATAGTGAGTCGGTTCAGAGTATGGTCCAGTGAAGAACGTGAGAGACTACGTGCCGGGCTGGAGTGGGCAGGCTGCGACCAGGACTTCGAGTGGGCGGGGCCAGAAGCTGGAAACAACCTGGATGAATACACAGATACTGTGTCATCATTCATCGGCTTCTGTGAAGAGGTGTGTGTCCCCCTCCACTTCAGGAAGTCTTATAACAACGACAAGCCCTGGTTCTCAGTTAAACTCAAGCGGCTGAGGCAGGAGAAGGAGGCGGCCAGGCGCAGCGGGGACGGTGATCTGTTCAAGAGGGCCAAGTACAAGTTCGCCAAAGCAGTGAAGGAGGGAAAACATCATTACGCAGAGAGACTGCAGCAACAGCTTTCTGAAGGGAATCCCTCCTCCGTCTGGAAAGGCCTCAAGAAGATCACCAACTACAAACCAAAGCCCCCGCAGGCGCCCGACAGCCTCCCCCTTGCCAACGAGCTCAATGAGTTTTACTGCAGGTTCGAGAAGGAGTTCCCCCCGGCACCCTCCCTCCACACCCCCGGGCCACAACCACCCCTGCACCCCAGTAGGGTCATCAACCCCCCTGCTACTCCTCCCACGCCCCCTCCCCTCACTCCCCTCTCTCCCTCCTCCTCACCTCCCCTCTCTGTCACAGTGAGGGAGGTGAAAAAACTGTTCAAGGGTCAGAATCCCCGGAAGGCGGCCGGTCCGGATTCCGTCTCTTCATCAGCCCTGAAGCATTGCGCCGACCAGCTGGCCCCGGTGTTTACCAACATCTTCAACGCCTCACTGGAGCTGTGTTACATCCCAGCATGCTTCAAGGCCTCAACCATCATCCCCATACCCAAGAAGGCCAAGGTCACAGGCCTAAATGACTACAGACCGGTCGCCCTGACCTCTGTTGTCATGAAGGTGCTGGAGCGCCTTGTCCTGGCCCACCTGAAGTCCATTACGGATCCTGTACTGGACCCCCTGCAGTTCGCATACAGAGCCAACAGATCCACGGACGACGCGGTGAACATGGCTCTGCACTACGTACTGGAACACCTGGACACTGCAGGGAACTACGTCAGGATTCTATTCGTGGACTTCAGCTCGGCCTTCAACACCATCATTCCTCACACCCTGGAGCGCCAGCTATCCCTGCTGCAGGTGCCGGTCTCTACCTGCAAGTGGATTACCGACTTCCTGACCAACAGGTCTCAGCGGGTGAAGCTGGGGAAGAGCATTTCCAGCTCCAGGTCCATCAGCACTGGCTCTCCGCAGGGCTGTGTCCTGTCTCCCGCCCTGTTTTCCCTGTACACCAACAGCTGCACCTCCCTCCAACCGTCGGTCAAGCTCCTGAAGTTTGCAGACGACACCACCCTGGTGGGCCTCATCTCCAAGGGGGACGAGTCTGCATACAGGAGGGAGATCGAGCGGCTACAGAGCTGGTGCAGCTGCAACAACCTGGAGCTCAACGCGCAGAAGACAGTGGAGATGGTGGTGGACTTTAGGAGGAACGCAGCCCCACTCATTCCCATTATGCTGGGTGAAACCCCGGTTGCCTCCGTGGAGTCTTGCCGCTTTCTAGGCCTGACTCTCTCCCGGGACTTGAAGTGGGGGCCGAACATCACGGCCCTTCTGAAAAAGGCCCACACGAGGATGTTCTTCCTTCGGCAGCTTAAAAAATTTAGGCTGCCGAGGAGGATGATGACTCAGTTCTACACCGCCATCATTGAGTCCATCCTCACCCACTCCATCATCACCTGGTTCCCTGCTGCGGTGGTCAAGGACAAGGCCAGGCTGCAGCGGGTGATTCGATCGGCGGAGAAGGTGATCGGCGTTCCCTTGCCCTCCCTCAAGTCCCTACATGACACCAGGGCTCTGAGAAGGGCAAAAAAGATCATGGCCGACCCCTCGCACCCAGGTCACAACCTCTTCACCCCGCTTCCTTCTGGGAGAAGGTTGCGGCTGCCTGGAACTGCTAGGACCCGTCACAGACTTAGTTTTTTCCCCTCAGCCGTCAGGCTGGTAAACGAGTCTGGCTACCAACCCCCCCCCCCCCCCCCCCTTCCCTCCTCCCTGTGATACTGGTCCAGGACTAGTAATCACACTGGACTCAATTATGCACTTGCACTTTACTCTGTATTCTCTGTATCCTATACCTCATCACCCATCACCATGTTCTCTCAAATTGTCCTGTTACTGTCCTGTTTGCACTGTCCTGTCCTGCTGCACTGTATTCGTTGATGCACACATTGGAACGCTGAGTCAAATTCCTATTTTGTTTAGCAAAAATGGCAATAAATTGTTCTGATTCTGATTCTGCGTGTCTGTATGTGTGTGACTATGAGTGTGTGTGTGTGTGATGTATAATGTGCTCGGATATGATATACATATATGTGTCCTATCTGTCACCCTGGGCTAATATAACACATTATTGGATGAAGGGGGCAGGGAATGGATGTCAGAATTCATTGGTAAAGGCCAGTGAATTTGTAATCAGGGCAGCAAATGGGGCAGCGGCTGCGTGTGGTTGGAGAGCCTCCCAAAGCAGTGGGGATGAGACAGGCCGGTCACCTGTTGGATGATCACATGAGGGACGGCGGAAACCCCGGCGGTCACCCTGCTGTACGATGTTACATTAATAGCTGTCTGCACAGCATGCTTTCAGATGCATGCATATACATACTGTATGTAGTGTGCATACATGATGACTGCCAGAAAAATATGCATGCACATGTACATATATACATTTACAAAAACCTACACTACCAATACATCACCTACACATAGAGTGGCACGTTTTTGGTAGCTAATGCAGACATACACTGATAGAAGCGCACGCGCACACACACACACACACCCACGCACGCATGCACGCACTCACGCACGCACACACACACACACACCCATGCACGCACACACACACCCACACACACACACACACACATCCACCCACCCACCCACCATCCATCCGTCTATCCTCTCTCCTCCTCCTGTCTCCCGCTCATCCATGCTGGGTGTCTGATGGCCCCAGCATGGCAGGGTGCTGACAGCCAGCTCAGTGACAGCCTTCCAGGGCACTCTGCAGGGTGTGGAGGTCCACCCTGAATGAACCCTGGGAGGGAGAGAGTCTGAGACAGTGGTCGACTCAATCTGTTAGGCTGCCCAGCACCGCAGTCACACAGTGTATCTCTGTATCCCTCTCTGTGTGACCCCCTCTGTGTGTGTGTGTGTGTGTGTGTGTGTGTCTCTCTCTCTCTCTCTCTCTCTCTCTCTCTCTCTCTCTCTCTCTCTCTCTCTCTCTCTCTCTCTCTCTCTCTGGTTCTCTATCCTACTGTAGGTTGCTATAAAGTAGGTTGAGGACACACATACAAGTAACACAGATATACATACACACATAAAGGAGTGCTTAGTATTAAATTAACCACAACATTTATTGACACATATTTGGCAA
>JAXIVH010000014.1:10887022-10894522 GCA_036785325.1 Urophycis tenuis | reverse complement strand
ATTGAAATGCTTAAGATTTCCGACAAGACACAGATTCTCTGCTCGTTTTCCCAAAGACTTGAGATCTTCTGCGGTCCAAACAGGCAGGGAGTGTTGGTCAACCGTGAGGCCCACTTCTTAGGCTGTACCCAGGTAGTCACGCATAAGTAAAACAAGTATATACATCATGCATCAACAGATAGAGAATAACAGTGACATAAATCAGATATTTGCATGTAGTATAAGTGTTCAAAAAGTACTCACAAGTGCTCACAACAATGATAAGCAGAAAATAAGACCTATGGGTTAATTTTCCATCACAACAGATACACTGAATACCTAATAATACAGACAAAGACAGACAGCAAGAGTGTGATGAAAGTGAGATTGCAAAACCAAGAGCAGAGAGACAAACAAAGAGGGAGAGAGACAGGACAAAAAACAGTGATAAAGCAAAAGAAACAGAGAAAGAATAGAAAGATTTGCAGAAAGAGACACATCACATCACATCATACTTGTGTTTTTGAAAAAAGTATAGAGGGCGACAGTGAAAATGTGATGAGAGTGAGAATGAGAAACAGAGAGGGATGGGTAGAGTGAGAGAGTGAGAGATAGAGAGAGAGATAGTCATGTAAAATGGGCTCTCGGGGGTTCCTTCCCACAGAGCATTATCCTGACGGTATCCACGGTTTCCAGACAACGAATCTCCAGACTTTCTGTTCATTGCCACGGCAACGCTCTAGCTCACCTCCACTGTCAACCACTTCTGTCCCCCCTCCCCTCCCATTCTCCGATGACCATCCCATAATCCCCCTACATGCTATTCTCTCCGTGATGACGCTCTGTTGAGATCTGATGTGTGTAAGGAGTTCAACATCCACAGCTCTCCTGGAGGTGTCTGCCACTCTTCATGTTCAGTCTGGAGAAGGAAAGCGTTGCATCACAGTACAATGTAATGTCAAGTTGGTTTATTCATATACCCAACACAGATACATCTGCACATACACACACACACACACACACACACACACACACACACACACACACACACACACACACATATGCATACTAATTTAGATGCATGTAGAAATACACCACAGTCCTCCCTTCTTTTCTTCCTTCCCCTTATTCCCTCCTTCCTAGACGCGGCCGGCAGAAGACGGGCGAGGAGCCAAAGTAACTCTGCAACACACAATCAAGACGGGCGGAACTGCATGGTGTTCCTCCAAAGGGTCACCAAGCAGCCAATAGGAAAGACTAAAGGGTCACCAAGCAGCCAATAGGAAAGACTGAAAGGTCACCAAGCAGCCAATAGGAAAGACTGCTGACAGGACATCAAGCTGGAGCCCTTTATTACACCATGGGAGAAAAACAAACACACATTGAGATTGTGATCTACGTGAGAGAGGTTATGTGTAGGAAAGAGAGAGAGAGAGAGAGAGAGTGAGAGAGAGAGAGATTAAACAGATAGAAATGTAGAAATAGGGATTAAATCACTGCACGTTCCAATATATCACATGTTATAAAAATAGGGTGGGTTGTGTGTGTCTGTGTGCATTTGTATCTGCATATGATAATGCCTGCATGAGGAGTCTAGGACACTGTGTGTGTCTGTGTGTGTGTGTGTGTGTGTGTGTGTGTGTGTGTGTGTGTGTGTGTGTGTGTGTGTGTGTCTGTGTGTGTGTGTGTGTGTGTGTGTGTGTGTGTGTGTGTGTGTGTGTGTGTCTGTGTGTGTGTGTGTTTGTGCGTGTGTGATTATGGGAGTGTGTGTGTGTGTCGCCTAGCTGCGGGCACTTTCCAGATTGTTCTCAAGTGTGTGTGCCGGGTGTGTGTGCAGAGGATGCGTGAGTGTGCCCTCCATCCTGGTGTGTATGCGTGTGTGTGTTTGACAGCCGTGTGTGTGTGTGTGTGTGTTTCCAGGACTAGCATGTGGCTTGAATGATTGCATCTGAAGTGTACGATAGCTTGTGCCTTCTTCTCTCAGTTGTTTTGGAACAGACAATCACCCTGCATCATGTTCACCCATAGAGCAACACACTGACACACAGACCCACACACACACACACACACGCACACACACACACACACACATACATGCAAGCACGCATGCACAAACACAAAAACACACATGCACATACTCACTACACGCAGTCACACACACGCACACACACACACACACACACAAACATACAGACACACTCACGCACACACACACACACACACACACACACACACACACACACACACACGCACATACAGACAGAGCGTAGACGATTATCCCCCTTCATTTTTCATGTCTAAAAATAGATCTTTTCTCAATGATCTCTCAAAGCAGAGGGCTCTGGGAAGGGCATGTGCACAGCCCAATGCTCTCTCTATCTCTCTTTATCACGCTCCCACTCTCTCTTTTCTTTCATTCTTTTCATCTTTCCTTCTCTGTTTTTTTGGTTCTTGCCTTTCCTGTGTTTAATTTAATCCTCCCGACCTGCTGAATTCACACACACACACACACACACACACACACACACACACACACACACACACACACACACACACACACACGCACAACCATACATCCAGGCACATAACCACTCAGAGCCCATTCAGGGTGCAGATGGCAGCCTCTGTGTGTGTGTGTGTGTGTGTGTGTGTGTGTGTGTGTGTGTGTGTGTGTGTGTGTGTGTGTGTGTGTGTGTGTGTGTGTGTGTGTGTGTGTGTGTGTGTGTGTGTGTGTGTGTGTGTGTGTGTGTGTCTGTGTGTGTGTGTGTGTGTGTGTGTGTGTGTGTGTGTGTGTGTGTGTGTGTGTGTGTCTGTACAGTCTGCAGCCAAATGAGCAGCAGAGACTCATTGACATTCAGGTTGCACCTCGCCGTCCTCCCCCTCCCCTCTGGTCTGGGAGAGCGAGCATCACCCACCCTGAGCCGTGCGGGAGAGAGAGAGAGGACTCACACACTGATGTAACGATGACGTAGGCTCATCATATACAGTCCTCCCATCAGCTGCCCTGCCCAGCGTGGTGAGGAGCTGTTTACCTCCCCTGTACTCCTCTCTTAAGACAAACACATGGCTTCCAGTCACAACACAGTGTGCATGAAAACGTCTCCCTATGGAAACATAACCTAAGCTGGTGTTGTAATGTAATGTAATGTAATGTAATGCCTTGTCATGATTGGTCAAATTACCTTGCCTTCGGTTCTGGAATTTTGGATGTGATTACTCAGAACATGGCTACCTAGAGTACAGACATGTGGCTGGAGCGTTTAAAAAACATTTGTAAGCCACTGTGTTATTACTAGCCTTGAGTCAGCCGTAGCCGTAGCACACCTGTGCTGATGATGGAGCCGTTGGATACAGAGAGCTGTGTTCTATTTTGTAATAAGCACATTGTTAAAAGGCCCACTTCATGGCAGTGTTCAGGGTGACAATGTGTTTGTGTTTCCACAGACCAGCCAGCCACAGAGACTCAATGTGCTCTTGAATGTTCTTTCTGCCTTGACTACCGTTGGTACTTTTATTTATTTATCATCACAGCTTGCTTTGTGTATTTTACAACCCAAATGACTCCAGCATACCACACGAACATCAATGTACAGAATGACTTCAACTGCACGGTCTATCAACAACACTTTGACTTTGGAGTTAGATCTGGCAAATTGAAAACAGATACAAGGCTTTCTTTCAAATTCAAACATTATTATAGGATGAAGCACAGATAAATATGTGTGTACCCAATCATTCATTCATCCTGCCATTCATGCATCCATCAAAATATAACGATGATATATGAATGATTAAAACAATAAATACAACTAATTTAATTGCATAAAATATGCACCAAAATGTGCCATTTGTGTATGCAAAAACAAAATATATGGTGTTGATATAGGGTTGTAAACAGTTCTAAATGGTATGGTTTATGATACACCTACAGCTCTGGGAGGGAGTGACAGAGAGAGAGAATAGGTCTCTGTCAGGGCCATAGATATATAAACTGAATGACACCGGGGGGACGACAGTACAGAGCACTACAGAGAGGTGTAAAACACAGTCATTCGGTGCTTGTTGCTTTTGCCTTTGATCACAACAACCTGCAGTTTAAAATGTGTGTTGAATATTCAAGGCATCCCCCCTGTGTAATGTAGTCATGTACAAGGGGAGCTGTTCAGCAAACACAGGAAGAAGAGAATAGGAACTTCAGGCATGCGAAGAGACACCATAAACCACAATCAACTAGACCCCACTCAGTGTCCAATTAGTGTGATGCTTGATGTGATCACTTATCTATTATCGCCAGGCATAGCCATCCTGGTGAATACCACCGCCATGAATCACACACGGCTTCTAAAGAGTGACTGTGTCTATCCGACTGTGTCTGTCTGACTGTCTTCGACTGTCTTCAGCCATTGTCTTGCTTTCTATACAATGGTCTCTCTGTTTGTGTACCCTTCTGTCTGCATATCTGTCCATCCGCAGTCTAATCAATGCTGCAGGAATTAATCCTGTAGTGTGCGTTTCTGAGCATGTGTGTGTGTGTGTGTATGTGTGTTTGTGTGTATGTGTGTGTGTGTATGTGTGTGTGTGTGTGTGTGTGTGTGTGTGTGTGTGTGTGTGTGTGTGTGTGTATGTGTGTTTTCGTGTATGTGTGTGTGTGTGTGTGTGTGTGTGTGTGTGTGTGTGTGTGTCAGCATTGCTTAGACATAATAAAGCACCATCCATCATGCAGCTCGGCCAGGACTCGATAATAATTGGGTTATGATAATTGAACCATGGTTTCATAGCAGGAAAAATAGCAGGGAAAAAGAGAGAGAGAGAGAGAGAGAGAGAGAGACACACACACACACACACACACACACACACACACAGAATTGTCTCAGTGTGTCTCACTTGTTGAGAGCAGGTTTGGATGAAGACGTATCGGATGTTGTGTTAAAAGGCCAGATACAATGAGACCGCGCAATCCAATAACTATTATGGAGTGGACTGCAGCAGAGAAACACTACAAACTTTCACAGCAGGATGCTAATGGAGTTTAAGTGTGCTAGACAGTCAGTGATATAGTTGTGAGCATAAATTAGGAATAATTTGTGTGCCTTCATGGACATGACTGTGAGGACAGACGGCGGGGAGAGAGAAACAGAGGGAATGACGTGAGTAGCGTTGGACTGTGGGTGGGAATGGAAGCTGGGTTGCTACAGGGCATTTGCTGAACTCACTCTCGATGTAACCAGAGAATATGGAAATGAGTGAGTGGAGGGAAACACAAGACAAATGGCAGTAAGTTATGAGGAGGAGGAGGAGAGCAAAGTTCTGTTCTGGGCCCTCGGCGTGACACTCACAGTGGCAATTGTGGAAAGTTACACCTTACTGAACAAACACACCCACACACACATACATACACACACACACACACACACACACACACACACACACACACACACACACACAGACACACACACACACACACACACACACACACACACACACACACACACACACACACACACACACACACACACACACACACATACATACACCCAGACACACAAACACACACACACACACACACACACATACACACACACACACACACACACACACACACACACACACACACACACACACACACACACACACACATACACACACACACACACACACACACACACACACATACACACACCCACACTCAATCTCATTTCACACTTACTTCTGCTTCACTTTTCTCACTTCCTTTACTCCCTGAATTTCACATGGAGAGAGACAGAGAGAGAGAGAGAGAGAGAGAGAGAGAGAGAGAGAGAGAGAGAGAGAGAGAGAGAGAGAGAGAGAGAGAGAGAGAGAAGAGAGAGAGAGAGAGAGAGAGAAGGGGTGATAATCGCTTTTTCAAAGGAAACCCGCTTGTGGAAAGAAGGAATCTGCCTCTCTCTCTGCCTCTCTCTCTCTCTCTCTCTCTCTCTCTCTCTCTCTCTCTCTCTCTCTCTCTCTCTCTCTCTCTCTCTCTCTCTCTCTCTCCCTCCCTCCATTCTCTCTGTGATGGTGGAAACAGAATAGAACAGCAGTACAGCTCATCAATATGTTGCACGCCCAGAAGTGGGACTTGGTTCTGGATTCACAGATAATCTGCTTTTGAAACAATAAGACAGCGGTGATTCTGTCTCATTTTAGCCAAGCTTAGCTACAAATGGGAGATATAGTTGATGAAACTGTTGTGTTAAATCCTACCTCACCCCAAAATACCCCAAAATGCTATACACTATGAAAAAAAATACAAAGAAAACGCTCAAATTCTCTCAGTAGTATTCTGCTGGGCTGTTTGGAGGGATGATGATGGAATTAGGCTTTCAGGATGAAACGTAATCTTCCTGCCACTGACCTCTGACAACAATCCCGTAAACAAAGTGTTTTTCATACGTTTACTTCCTAACAACTAACTGGAATTTAGTCGGGTTTCCGGAACGTTAAATTGGGGGTGAACCCAATATCATTCATATAGGTTTTAAACATAGTCTCACATCTTTTATGATCGTCAACCTAGTCGGTACCTAGAAATCTACGCCATTTTGTCACTGTCTCCAAAATAATTAATTCAGAGGAAGCAGGTTTATTAAAATCATTTGTTTGTTTCCGTTTCTCGGTCAACCAGTTTGTTAACGCTCCACTCTGCAGCAAGGTGTTCTGTTCCTCACTTCCAAGAACTTGTTTTCTGAAGCGCTTTTGAACACAACTGTGTATGTGTGTGTGTGTGTGTGTGTGTGTGTGTGTGTGTGTGTGTGTGTGTGTGTGTGTGTGTGTGTGTGTGTGTGTGTGTGTGGATGTATGTGTGTGTGTGTGTGTGTGGATGTGTTGAGCTCTGTTCGGTTAGCGATTGATTTTGACGTCTGCGTTCCGGAGAGAACATGTCTTGTTGGACTGTGGTGGTGCTATGCCACAGTGTGTGACAGAGTTCATATCCATATCGGCTAACGAGGCTGCAGGGCGAGGCTAGCCCCATGGCTACCACCCACGGCAGCTCTGTCACGTTTTCAGTGATGTTGTTGAGTATGAGCATCATAATGAGCTGTAGATGAAGTGTGCCACACCCTGTGGTGTTGCACCATCAGTACCCGGGAACCACACCCTCTCTCAGCCTCTGGTCAGCAGCATCCACCTCTGCCCAGATGGAGATGCACACATCCACGGACATGCTGCTTGTGATCGATTCTATCAATCACTCTCCAATTAAATGACCCACAAGGCAACTGGATACACTAAACACATGGCCTAGCACTCATGCGCTAAGAGAACCGATTGGTGGTTGAGAATGTCATGGTATGTGAATGCTAAGCCGTGACGGCAAACCAACTCATCATTGTTAGAAACCATCAGGATGCATGCGGCTGGGGGTCATCTAGGGAGAGAAAGCTCTGAATTACACAAAGGATTTCAGCCGCCTGGGCAGGGTTTGTACTGTTATAGGATATTACTGCGGGATCTAAGAAGAAAATGTCAGAAATAGGACATACCCAGAATGAGGACACATCT
>JAXIVH010000014.1:10862022-10882022 GCA_036785325.1 Urophycis tenuis | reverse complement strand
GATGGAAGTGATGATGTCATGATGTAGGGTCTGCATCTCATGAATAATTTAGCACAAATTTTACACTCTAATTCAGTCATGTGAGGGCAGAGTGGCGGGCTGAGACTTTGCCCATGGCGTTTGGAAACACAAAAATTGCACGTTGATGTAATGTGTCGTGTGAATAAGGCCACAACCCTAACCTTGTGCTGAATATTAAACCATAACCCTCAAATCATACCCTAACCCTGCTGCTTGGTATTAGACCCCAACCCTGGTACTAAGTGACTTCACCCTAAAAGCTAAGGTGGTGGTGTCAGGGGATGGAGTGATGCTAATGGCACTGCATCCACCAGATGTGTGTAGGGAGGTCCCAAGGGGGACCCCCCGCTGCTCAGGATTAATCGTAAAAATAAAGGAGAACTGAATTAAAGCCTCCCACGTACCGGCTCAGGCAATCAGACCGAAGGAGAGGGAGATAATAAAAAGAGCTGGCAGGAGATAGAGACATGACAAATAACCTCACCACCGCCCCCTCAGCACCACCCCACACCTCACTCCCACCACCCTGAAGATGACATACTGTACATGAGACTGGAGCACACAATTGATGCCTAGCACGGCTTGGAGAGAAGGGATGGAGAGAGGTGGAGAGGATTTAGGGTGGAGTCAAAGGGAGCAAGGTTGGTGACGAACTCCTGCGACTGGGAGGCAGGATTAGTCATTGTGGCTGACTTCACTCAAGGTCTCGCTGGTGTGGAACGGTCTCCAGTCTCCTGCCCTCTGCTTAGCAGTCTTCCACTAGGAAACCCTAGAGGAGGTTAACAATGCACCTATGGGTTTCTCAAAGGGCTACACTATGAAAACTAAATTGCCATGTTGACTTTTTGCCTCCCTTATGCGTGCGTTTATTTTCAATTTCAATTTTATATTTAATTATGTCTACATCATTGAAAAATATTTTGAGAGAGATAAAGAGAAAAGAGGAGACAGAGAGAAACAGAGATTCATTTTTATTTTCATGTACATACTATAGATAGCTTTCACATGCCTGCTATGGATTTTTTCCAGTATGAATTCCTTCTGACAAATGAAAGTGGCTCCAATACAATCTCTGTAAGGACTGGGCAGACAGGCCATTTATCAGGACCTATGTTAATAAAGAAAATATTCAATTCAATAGGTCCACATAATACTGGAGACGCTAGAGATTAAAGTAAGCCTTTCTATACATCACTGTGAGTGGGCTGCACTGTATGACAATTACTGTGCCTCAAAGCTGGGGTAGGCAATTTGAAGGAAACCAGCCAGAGTCAGCTAGATCTTCAAAGTATCCACCTGAAGAAGTCTCCCCCCTTCCCTTCAGTCCTCCCCCCAAAACGCCTGCTAGCTTTAACAAACAGTCTGCCTCGCCACACGGAAGCACACAACGTGTGAAAGGGGAGAGTGTAGGCAGGACTTTTCCAATAATTGTGGCCACATCAAACAATTGGAAGGGCTTATTTCAAGCCCGCAGCAGCCACATATACCAGATTGTTTCCTTTTATGTCAGAGCATTTCATATATTGATTGCTGAGTGTCAGGATGTAAAATGAATTGCAACAAATAAATGTCCCTACCCTAGTTTACAGTAAACATGATATCTACATTGGATAAATATTGAAGTCATTCAATTTTCATAGCATGAACACAAACACACACACTGGTTGCATGTTAATGTCGACTTAGTAATATTTCGTAGTACTGTGAATAAAATTAGCTTATGTGACACACACATGCACATTTGAGAGAATGTGTGTATGAGCATTTTATTATGTGTGTGTGTGTGTGTGTGTGTGTGTGTGTGTGTGTGTGTGTGCGCGCGTGCGTGCGTGCGTGCGTGTGCATGTGTGTGTGTGTGTGTGTGTGTGTGTGTGTGTGTGTGCGTGCGTGTGTGTGTGTGCATGTGTGTGTGTGTGTATGTGTGTGTGTGTGTGCGTGCGTGTGTGTGTGTGCATGTGTGTGTGTGTGTGTGTGTGTGTGTGTGTGTGCGTGCGTGTGTGTGTGTGCGTGCATGCGTGCGTGCGTGCGTGCGTGCGTGCGTGTGTGTGCGTGCGTGCGTGCGTGTGTGCGTGCGTGCGTGCGTGCGTGCATGCGTGTGTGTGTGTGTGTGTATGTGTGGGTGGTGAAGGACACTATAGTGGACAGCTGCTCTCTGAGGTCACATGAGCACAAATCTCACATTGGAGGGCGCCCAGCTCCTCTCCAGTTGTGTCTTCCGGCGCCAGGGGAGAGGAGCTCCCACACCAGCCCCGATGCCAATGATGCTGTCTGGGAGGACATCACACAGAGAACATCCCCTCATGTTCCACTGTGGAACCCAAACAGGGGGAGCCGACTGTCCACTCCAACGTCTGAAAAGTAATCAACTGTAAGTCGCTCAGGATAAAGATTCTGCTAAATGACAAATAGCAAATAGTAAATGGGAGTAGAATCATTGTTGCTCCATTCATTGAGCATCTTATATGCGCTTGACCTCCACCATGCCTCCACCTTCACCAGCGAGTACACCACCACCTCCACTTCTACCACCATCTCCACCAGCATTGATCAGTGAAGGGCTCAGCAATTGGTGTGAGGAGCCATTCAGAAGTGAAAGGTATCTAAATCTGCCAAAGTCAGGAAGAAATGGACATTCAGCAGGTAGAGCCTCTGTTAGCAAGCACTCTATTGATTCGCAAATACCATTAAGCCATTTATTTATAGATTCCACTGTATCAGCAGCGCCAAAGCCACCTTTAATGCTCTGCCAATGCCCTCAACCAGGTCCTCAGACAACCATCTCCACCAGCCATGCAGTTGTCTCAGATGTGCCACTCCGTGGTTGTTTGATGAAGCAATGGTATGGTCATGGAAACCTGGCTTTGAATATGGCAGCTACATACAATCATAGTGTCTACAAATCGATTGATGGCCCGCGCGTATCTCCATCCTGTCCTTCTCTATTCGACGCTATTGGATTCTGTTCTCTATTCTACTCTATTCCAGTAAGTTATATTATATTCTACTCTGCAGAATAGCATAGCTTTCACATTGATCACCTTTGCTAGTGAGAATAAGTTGCCCAAACTGTCTGCTCAGCGCCCTCCTGATGTGATGCTCTATTGTGTCTGCACTGCTTGTCCTTCTTTGCACTAAACGACAGAGAACCTCAAGTGATTGGTGCAAGGTGGATTAGATTTAGCCTCTTCTGATCTACTGCAGTCAGATGCACACATTTCAAGAGGCTTACAGCTAGGCTAAGGCGACTTGTGGCAGTTAGAGCCAGCAGAGTCTGCTTAGCATAAGGCTTGTTTGTGTTGCCCGTGTGTGTGTGTGTGTGTGTGTGTGTGTGTGTGTGTGTGGGGGTGTGTGTGTGTGTGCTTTGTACTTTGTACTTTTGCATTGATGTGTGTTGTGTCTAGAAGTACGGGAGGAAGGCACAAGCACATTTCTCATTGTAATTAACACCTTGCCTGCAGTGACCTCAGCAATGTCTCCTTCACTTGTACATCTGCCACCTCACCAGAGAAACACTACGTACACAAGGGTGCTAGATGATACACAATATTGTGCATATGTGTGTGAGTTTGTGTGTCTGTGCGAGAATGTTGTTTTGCACATGTGTGCATCGGTCTGCATGTGCATGCGGGTGTGTGTGTGTGTGTTTGTGTATATGTCTGTGTGAGTGTGTGTGTATGTGTCTGTTTGTCTATCTGCGTATGTGTGTGCGTTTGTGTTTGTTTGCATGCATGTGTTTCAGCTGCCCTATCATGGTCCATCTTTGGGGATCTCTACCCTCTGACTCAGTGTTGTGAGTGTTTTCAGGTCGGAGCCCCATGGGCAGCTAGAAGGGTCAGACAAACCATCTGCAGCACAGCGCCCGTCCACAGAGAGCAGCAGTACCCACAGAAAGTTTGAAGGCTGGACCAGACAGCTACAGGATTGTAGGGCTTCCACTTTTTTTGATGCATGAGGGAAGGGCTGAAATGTTGAGTCACATTGGCCTCCCCATCTCCTTCAGAGTGTTGCACAAAGCAAAACAAATAACAATGGTTTAAATATTCACAATTTCCTGGGTGAAATCCCAGACTCAGGTATTGCTTTAACATCACCACAGCAAACAGGCTCACATTTGTTTTATTTGAATGTTTTATTTTATTATTATTTTATAATTCATCACAACATACCAGTTCACCTGCTTCACACCCAAGAAGCATCACATCGAAATGTAAAACGTGTGTGTGTGTGTGTGTGTGTGTGTGTGTGTGTGTGTGTGTGTGTGTGTGTGTGTGTGTGCCAGAGAGACTATGGGTAAATCAGACCAGAGAGAGAGAGAGAGAGAGAGAGAGAGAGAGAGAGAGAGAGAGAGAGAGAGAGAGAAATAGTGTGTGAGAAAGAGTGAGATAGATCAATAGATTGCAGGGAAAGAGTTAAATAGATCGAGGAATACATGAAGGGAGGGATGCAGGCAGTAAGAGAGAAAGTAAAAAGTCAGGAAGGGCAGAGGGATCTCTCTGGTTCAGGAACCACAGAACAGAGCAGATTGGATGACAAGCAGGCCTATGTCAGAGCCGGCCGGGAGACTAGTGGAACTACACCCCTAAACCTCCATCACCACCTCTGTCTCCCTCTCTCTCTCTACCATTCACTAATTTTTTCTAGCACTCATGCTGGCACTCCCTCTCTCTCCTCTTTCTGTATCTCTTGGTCTCTCTCTCTCTCTCTCTCTCTCTCTCTCTCTCTATCCCTCTGTCTATTGGTCTCTCTCTCTCTTTCTCTTTCTCTCACTCTCTCTCTCTCTCTCTCTCTCTCTCTCTCTCTCTCTCTCTCTCTCTCTCTCTCTCTCTCTCTCTTTCTCTCTCGTCCATATTGTTTGCAACTCTCATGTTTGGCGCCCTGATTACTCAAATACTTACAAATTATCCATTTTATCTGCAGAACAGACGCATACAAAAGTGCATTGTGGTTTAAATATTTAGCATATCGACCCTTGGCAATCTCGCAAAATGTGTGATCCATCATGTGCAATGTATCTGCTCCACAGTGGGCCCACAGTCCCAGCAGCCAGTCAGGCCAACACCTCTGTGTCTGATTAAGTCTTGTTGGTCGTTGATTTTTATTGGCTGTTTGACGGTGCGGAACCTAAACATTTATTGGGCTGAATGGACGAGGTGGTGAGGGCGGCGTGGCAGCAGAGGGGGCCATTAGGGGATGAAATAGAGGGGAACGCTTCCTGCAGAGTTAGCGCCTGAGTAGCAGTACAGGACGCTCTGCGAGGCGCTGACCTCCGCTTGGAGACGGAAATGAAACACAACCTGAAACAGAGACAAACGAGGCTGCTGGAGGGCTGTGTAGCCTCGCGGTTTCAGGGATCCATTCTGCATTCAAAGCTGTTTCTTGGGGTAAAGTTGGTATCCTATCTATTGCTATATGTGTTAGCATTACTGTAATAGGGAGCCTATGCTGGTTTCTCATCAGATTGGGCTTTGTGCACCGGATTAATCGAAGAAGAACTACACAAAGCATCTGCTACACGTTGTTGGACTTCTTAATAATTACACAATTTTATAATAACCCTCTTTTTGTTTTATCCAAACTATAGGCTTATGTTTTTTAACTGGCTAGATGGCGTTAAGGATTGCAATTGAGGTTGATTGTTATTCATTCTCACACAGGTGCTGGTTGTCCCACTTTGAACTTTGGTTTGGCAAATCTGTGCATAATCCACTGACGTTCATAATCCCAGGTCACACAAAAAAATGAAAAAAAATTGATCGAAAATTAATCCGCCACCAGGAGCGTCACCTAGTTGGTGGGCTCTTCTTTCCACCTGGCTGCCTCATTGTCCTGCTCACCGATCCAACCAATCACATCCCTGTTGCTAGGACACGTCTCACCCCCACCAGCCACACAGTAAAGATTGTATTAACACTGAAGTAGTTCTACTTTATGAGCAGACACTAAAGCTGTGGTTAGTTGCTCCCAAACAATCCACTTGTTTTTGTCATGATGTTCTGGGATTGAACATAACTGGAGAGATCTAGCTCACTACACAGCTATAACAGAGCTCTCTTCCATACAGGGCACTGTGTGTTGGACACTAGTTGGACACTAAGCCGTGTCTGCATCCTCCTCCACATGCAAAACCAGCAAGTGTGTGTTGTTTCAACTTTTGCCATATCTATCCAAGCCATGCTGTGCATATGTGCTGCAGTAACCGGGCTAATTTCATTGCTTGCGGCTGAGTGGTTTCAAAAAGAACCACATTTGTCAACTTTTTCATTTTTTCCTGCTGTTAGCTCTTTTAGCCTTTCATGCAGTAATCTGCACAAAATGCAGAATTATAGCAGTCCTTTGCTGCTAAGTCTTCTCCTCTCTGATCTGTAAGGGAGCAGGAATTGGGAGGACATGCTTACTGTAAGGCGAGGAGGTGGGGGGGAGGGTTGCAGGGGGAATAGTGTGATGCACTTTTCAGGTTATAACTGTTAGGATACTGTTAAGAAAAAGAAAAACGTACTGCAAACATTCAGACTGCACCCTGGTTGTCCCAAGTTGTCCAATTTGTATGATGGGTGCATTTAATGTGTCATTATGTTATGACTTTTTTTAATAAAGTAGGAGAAAAACCATTGTCATGAACTACAAATATGTCATACATACAATTCAACACACTGCTATTAAAACAATGTGAATGTTTAGGTGTTGTTATGACATGAGGGGAATTTCAAGACAGATGGTAGGCCTATACAAACATGTGGTCCATCAATCATCACGAGAAGCCAAGGCCTTCTCCACAAAACCACAGAAAACACTGATAAACACATCTTTCACACCACACATATGGACTGCTCTTGCTGTTGTATAAACGACAAGCTTTACGCAAAATCCACTGCAGCCCAAGAACAACTGCAAATACATTGTATTAAGCATAGGGATTTGGGATTTAAATAAAAATAAGGTTCCCTTAATTTAAACACTTCATCACACAACATCATCATCAATGCAGTAATAATCATTTAGTAACAACAGTTAATGAACAAGCTAATGGACTAGTAATCATTTACTAATGGTGTTCATGTTAAATAAGGTGCTTGTCATGTTTACTAAGGACTTCATTTACAATTAATTAGGATAATAATAATTCATATCATTATAATTCTTCTTCTTTTTATTCATAATTCATATTATTATTATTATTATTATTATTATTATTATTATTATTATTATTATTATTATTATTATTATTAATTATTATTCATTTTATTCATATTCATATTTATTAATGAATAGGGTTAGCCTATCCCACTAACCTAAGCCTAACTTATTAACCCTAACTTAAATAATAGTTAATGTATGATAATGTACCCTTATTGTAAAGTGTTACCAATTACATTATGTTGAACACATAGCAAATGTTTAAAATGATGTTCCATGTAGCTTGTGGGCAGCTATCTGACCATGAACAACACCTTTTCTCTGCTCACCTCTGCTGACCACAGCAAATAGTTTGGTCTTGTCCCTGAGATATACCCTCCTGATGCTAAGGCTCTTTGAAATGTTTTAGTTATTTTACCTCAATTAAAATAGCCAACACCACCTTCAAAGTATTCCATAGAGGCAATATATAATTTTACACAAACAAATATAAATGCTACACATAAGGTGTCCAATGGTTACCTTAATATAAATAAGTATATGACAATTGTCATAGCTTATCAAGTCAACTAAATGACATCAACACTATGTACTACAAGGTGTCATTGGGAGCGACTGACAGTGACGCCTGATGCCTCCAGGTAGACTGCCTCCAGGTAGACTGCCTCCAGGTAGACTGCCTCCAGGTAGACTGCCTCCATGTAGACTGCCTCCAGGTAGACTGCCTCCAGGTAGACTTCCTCCAGGCAGACTGCCTACAGGTAGACTGCCTCCAGGTAGACTGCCTACAGGTAGACTGCCTCCAGGTAGACTGACTACAGGTAGACTGCCTCCAGGTAGACTGACTACAGGTAGACTGACTACAGGTAGACTGCCTCCAGGTAGACTGCCTACAGGTAGACTTCCTCCAGGCAGACTGCCTCCAGGTAGACTGCCTACAGGTAGACTGCCTCCAGGTAGACTGCCTCCATGTAGACTGCCTACAGGTAGACTTCCTCCAGGTAGACTTCCTCCAGGTAGACTGCCTCCATGTAGACTGCCTCCATGTAGACTGCCTCCATGTAGACTGCCTCCAGGTAGACTGACTACAGGTAGACTGCCTACAGGTAGACTGCCTCCAGGCAGACCGCCTCCATGTAGACTGCCTCCAGGTAGACTGCCTCCATGTAGACTGCCTCCATGTAGACTGCCTACAGGTAGACTGCCTCCATGTAGACTGCCTCCAGGCAGACTGCCTACAGGTAGACTGCCTCCAGGTAGACTGCCCCCAGGTAGACTGCCGACAGCAGAGTTTAAACCCAGAACCTTTGGGCTGGGAGTCAAACACCACTAGACAGTCCTTCCCCCTGAGTGACAATCATTTCAAATCACTTTTACAAACCTTAAAATCATGTGTCCACATGTCTCTTACTGGACTTTAATGTTGTGGAATGAGCAAAGTGAGATTCAAACTAATCTAATTATGGTTGTGAACCAAAAGATTTCATTTTTGTGGTTGTGATTATTATTCTAGGATTCATCTTTGGATCGATATGGCATGTGGCTGAGAGCAGTTAAAGAAAATGTTAATTTGAAAATAAGAGAGAAAGTTGTGTGGTATTTTGTCTAACCAGACTGTGAGGAAGAGGAGGGAGGAGGTGTAGACCCAGCAGGGCCAGGGGGGGGGGCTTGGAGAGGAAGCTTTGGTCCAATCTAATCCCTCCGGGCAGCCGCGGCTCACGTGCGTCTCCACGTCTGTGGGATTTGAACACTTTACTACAGCTGGATAAAACATCCAGCTTTCCAGGGATGGCTTGTTGATGCTCAGCTGTCTCTAGCAAAAATACTGACCAATAACAAGATGGCGGGGGAAAAGAGTAAGAGGGCAAAGGTAAACAAAACATTTAAATATGCGCAGTGAAGAAAATGTGTTGTGCAGTTCAACAGAAGTTCAACAGTAAGATTTAGCATGATGGCATTCTATGGAAAATAACTTCAATTGTTCTAGGACTGCATGCAATATGGCAATTCAATGATTGAATATATAATGAATTACACCTCACCAGATGTGTCATGTGTACAGTAGGTCAAATATACACCACTGCTAGTGAACTAACTATTCTCAATTAATTATAGTGAAATAGTGAAACTGCGAGTAAGGGAAAGAGAGCTCAGTCCAAAAGTAATTGCCCACCTACCTATTCACCCACCTACCTACCTGCCCAAACCCACCAAGAAGGAACCCTAATGCATGGGTGTCCGCCCTTGTAAAGGCCTCCTGCCTGAAATGACAGCTTAAGAGATAGCGTCTTCAATTCCCTTCTTTTAAAACCCTGGGTACCTGCAATCATAGGAAATTGGAGGTGTCCTTATACAGCGTTTTGCTTTTGTACTCTTAAAATAGCCCTGCTACAGAGTTTGCTCTGCAGTGGATTTTTTTCAGAGATTAATGCATAGGTCCTGGGGTTTGTGTGTTTTGTGATCTCTTGCTGTGTGTGTGGTGTGTGTGTGTGTGTGTGTGTGTGTGTGTGTGTGTGTGTGTGTGTGTGTGTGTGTGTGTGTGTGTGTGTGTGTGTGTGTGTGTGTGTGTGTGTGTGTGTGTGTGCGTGTACATGTGTGCGTGTGTGTGGCTAGTTTATTTTGGTTAAGTAAATCCAGATCAGTCAACGTGTCACCTACATTTATCACAGCAGTGAGCTCTTGTCCTTTTCACTGATAGGCCATCAGGGATATGGTGCGGGGGCTAAGAAAGCCCTCCAATGCCTGCACAATGATAATAAATAAATGCATTGGTTGCATTGGCCTTTAGAGCGAGAAATGGAGGAAACCTATGCAGGTCGAGGGTCAACATGGGACATGGTCAGAGTCTTTCATTGGCCTGCAGTAAGCATGTCATAAGAGCATTGTTTAAGCTTGTTTTTGATCATCTTTAAATAAGTTCTTTATATTTCTATTATTCTATTATTATTATTATTATTATTATTATTATTATTATTTCATGTATTAGTATTAGTATTGCTATGACTTCTTAACAGATATTCACCCTGAATGTAGAACACCTATGATGGTAAAAGGGTGTAGAGTCACAGCAGGGGACTGGCAATTTATTGATACATACTTTCATTCTGTCAAGCAAAGAATGAGCGAAAAATGAAGGAATGGAGATGGAGATGAGGGTTTGAAAGTGAAACAGAGAGAACGTAGCCAATGTAAACCAAGAACCAAAGGGCAACTGGAGAGAGAGAGCGGTGTACAGAAGGAGAGGAGTACTGCATTGCATCAGGCCCACGTTAACAACTGCTCTTTCTGTTTGTTCTCGCTCTCTTTCTGTTGGGTTCTCTCAGGGCAACAGTCCGGGTCCCAGCTGAGCTGAGTGATGGTGATGCAGTGGATCTGCTCTTCTTCCTCTTCTTCGCTCTCTCTCTCTCTCTCTCTCTCTCTCTCTCTCTCTCTCTCTCTTTCTCTCTCTCTATCCCTTCCTCCCTCTCTCTTTGCAGAGTCATTCTGGTTCAGTAATCCTTCCCCAGGCCACCCCATAATGATGGGACCCAAAACCATCTCTCCCTCTCATTCTCCCTCTCTTTGTTCTCCCTATCATTCTTTATGTTGACCCACTCATCCTTTCTGTAAAGACCTCTCTCTCCTTCTCTCTCCCTCTCTCCCCCTTTCTCCCCTGCAATGCCCCTCTCTCTGTCCCCCTTTCTCTTTCTCTCTCTCTCTCTCTCTCTCTCTCTCTCTCTCTCTCTCTCTCTCTCTCTCTCTCTCTCTCTCTCTCTCTCTCTCTCTCTCTCTCTCTCTCTCTCTCTCTCTCTCTCTCTCAGCAGTGTCGGCATGTTGTTCAGCACATTCTCTGTTCTCTTCATACCTGTGTATCTATTGGTCATCCCTGGCTGACCTTCAGGAACAGCAGCATGTCTCTCCAGCTCCCCTACACTCACCAAGCAGGTGCTAGCCTTCTTCACATGAACCAAGATGCAGAACAACCTCTGGTCAAAGTCACAGGTCAATGCTGTACTACCCTTATTGCTTTGAACTATAGTGAGTGTTCTTGGCGTGTTCATGTATAGCAGCTGTTATGGACTGTAGTAAAGGAGTGGTGCTTTATGATGCAGGCTCTTATGGGTGAAGCCTAATAAGGGCGGGTCTTGCGGTTGCTCTGGTTTGTCCTGGTGGAGAAAAGACAGAGTGGGTGTGGCCAAATAACGCCTTCACTGCACCAAGCTACCTAGCCCCCCCCCCCCCTCTCTTTGGCTCTGGAGCGGCTGGGGATGGGCTGCTGGAGACTGCATGCAGAGGAAAGAAAGTATTGCACCGCACACGTTTCTGGTGTACATGAATCCCACATTTATTGTAGACAGAAAAACGATGTTTTGTTTTTTTCTGGTCTGTTTTTGGTTACATTTAAAACCTTCTTTGTTTTCTTATGAAAAACTGTAGCACCAGAGAGCAGCTTTTATTGCCCATTCTTTGTTTAAAAATGTCAATTTGTGCTATTTTTTGAGTTTTTGATCAGTACTGATTGTGGAGAGACATTTTCGTTCTTGTATGTAAAAAAAACTAGCACTTCATTTCTTTTTCCAGTCATTTGCAAAATAAAATAGAGAAAACTGTATATCCTTTTGCATTTAAACCACAACAAATACATTTAAAGCAAATCAAAATCGGGCGGCATTTAGCATAATCCAAGCAGGGAATTAAGCTTTTATGATGAATATTATATATTTATATATTTATATGTTTACATATATATTATGTTTATATACAAGTATGGCACTTGATTACACAAAAAAGCAAGAAGAAGAAGAAGAAGAAGTAGAAGAAGAAGAAAAAACACTTTTTCACAAATGAAAAGCAGTGGGCGCTTTGGTGTGTCAGAGAGAAAAGAAAAAGTAGTCACAGACGTTTTGCGTTCGCAGCAGTCCACCAGGAGAGTGTCGCTAAAGAGTCGGCTACAGAGCAATGGAATGGTTACATATGTTAAGGTCACGTGGTGCGACACAGGCAACTAAATACATGAAAGACGCTGATGTATTCAACTAGGTTGATCCGTAGTCATTGTCATAGTCATTTATATATCTATGCATATATATGTATGTATATATATCTATATATAAATCTCGAATGGTGGGGTTTCCCCATATAGCTTCTGTGGGGTTGGATGGAGTCACTTAAATAGGGAGTTTGACGTTGTTTGATGTTTTTTTTCTCGTCACACAGTTGGTGAAAAATAATATGTTTACCTAAAACACCATCAATATCACATATTGGATTAGGTTTGGCTCTCAAGTGTTCAACTCTTAGTGCAATTTTACATTGACTCTCTTCAAGTACAATAGAACATGAGCCCACCAAGAGTAAATGTGTGAACACGGTCATCATCTCTCCATTCTCCAGAGCGTTACAGAGTAGAAACGTTACTAAAAAGTTGCATCAGTGCAATCATAAATATACGTCGACAAGCGTGTAATTCACCCCCGCCATTAAGTCATTATCAGACAAACAAACAAAAACAGGGAAAACAATTGCCCACTCTTATGTCATCATAACACATATTTAGGCGTGCGGAGCTGTCCATCATGTCCATAATGGTCTTTCATTCATTTTTTTCATTTTCATATTTTTTTTACTGCACATCCGTCTCATTTATTACTGTTTCTCGTGCGTTACACATAAGCAGAGTCACTGGATTGAGTGCGCCCGAAATTGGGCACACTCATTCTCGGCAAGTCTTTATTTCTGATTTCATAGATGGACTTTCGTCGCGCCTGCACGCCTCGGACGGCCGTCTTGATTTTCCGCCAGCCCAGATGATTGAGTTCTGCCAGATTCAGAATCACGCAAAACCCGCTGACGGCGAACATGAACACCAAGAACACGGTCTTCTCCGTTGGCCTGGACACATAGCACTCTACATCTTTTATGCAAGGGTATCGATCACATTCGTACACAGATGGGACGTTGAATCCATACAAGAAATATTGACCGACCAGAAAGCCGATCTCCAGCGCGTTTCTGAACACCACTTGGATAATGTAGAATCTCGAGATGCCCTCTTGGCGCCTCATTTTGGACTTAGTAGTTCTCATGGCCGAGTTCGGAATCTCCTTGACTTCCAAGCAGTCCGGCTCGGATTCTTTGGTGGTGTTTTCCGTGTTCTGCAGTACTCCGTTCACGATGGTATTCTTGGTGATCTTTTTGCTCTCCTCCCGCTTCATCGAGTCTTGATCCTTGTCCAGCGTCAGGTACACCGTGGAGAAGCGCCGCTCCTTCTGCTTGGCCGACTGGTGCACCGAGTAGGTGATGAAGCAGAGGCTCGGCGTGCACACCATGATGATTTGAAACACCCAATATCGGATGTGTGAAATGGGAAATGCCTTGTCGTAACATGCCTGGTTGCAGCCCGGTTGTAAGGTGTTACACACAAACATGGTTTGCTCGTCATCATAGACAGTCTCTCCAACTATCGCTACGATTAAGATCCGGAAGATGACCACCACAGTGAGTAGGGATCCTAAAAAACAAGCAAACAAACAATGTAAAAGAGAATGAGGGGATATGGCGTGTTTAATAATGTATGTGTCTATGTGTGGTGCGATGTGTGTGTTTGAGTGTATTTTTCTTTTTTTCTGTTGCGCTCGTTTACAACCCCCTTTGCTGGCGCGTTGGTTTAAGGAGCTGTCCAGTGCTGAATTCTGGGCGCTCTCGCTGTGCGTTTTGTTCTTTGTGTGTGTGTGTGTGTGTGTGTGTGTGTGTGTGTGTGTGCGTGCGTGTGTGTGTGTGTGTGTGTGTGTGTGTGTGTGTGTGTGTGTGTGCGTGCGTGCGTGCGTGCGTGCGTGTGTTTGTCAGTTAGATATGACAGCGTATTTCAACTCTATCTCTCTGTATGTGTGTGTGTGTGTGTGTGTGCGTGTGTGTGTGTGCGTGCGTGCGTGCGTGCGTGCGTGCGTGCGTGCGTGCGTGTGTGTGTGTGTGTGTGTGTGTGTGTGTGTGTGTGTGTGTGTGTGTGTGTGTGTGTGTGTCTCCCGTTAGGCTACTCTCTTATGGGATGCCATGAATGTTAGGTGTGCCCTGAATCTACGCATCTTTAACAATGCGGTAACGGTAAATTGGTTAATGACGCCAGCTCATCGCAACACAACCACCGGTAAATTGGTTAATGACGCCAGCTCATCGCAACACAACCACCCCTCCCGCCCACCACCCCCCCCTCCCCCAATAAGTGTATGATACCTACTCAATACCACCGATAACAATGAATGGGTGAAATAATGAGTAAATGAGTGACACATGATCTTAGTTAAGTTTAAGGTGATCATAGTTTGGCAGCACCATCCCACGTCCTGAAGAGACAGCTGGCACCAAGAATTACGCTGTCTCGATGAGGAAGGAAAAATCCTGTGAAACAAGAAAAAAAATCCACAACACAGAAACGGGGGACTGGGGACCATGCTAAAGAGGATCCTGGAGGCTGCTGCATGTCTTCGCTTCGTCACGTCTCTCTCGTCTGTTTGGACGTGGATCTTACCTTCCTATCATAGTCGAGTGCTGCTGGACAGCAGCCTCCAGGAGCCTCTCTAGTATAGTCCATTCCCCCATTTCTGATCATCCGGAGAAGGCGAGGGCACAACGGCACTCAAATCCCACCAAAAATGGGCTTTTATTATTCCCCCCGCTCTGTGTTCTCCGGTCTCTGTCTTGCTCTCTCCCCTACTCCCTCTCTCCGCGTGTGTTTCAGTTTCAGTGTCCCTTAATAATGTCCGGGTGGGTCTAGAAAACGCATCTGCGAAGAAGAGATGCTGATGCTGATGCTGCGCCGCCGTCCTCTTCCTCTCTGTGTGCTCTCGTGGCGCGATGTGCGCGCAGACTGTTTTGAGCGCTCTGCCGTGGCTGTCGAGCGCCCGCGCGAGGTTGCCCCACACTTTTTTCTTCTTGTCATGAGAATGTGTGTGTGTGTGTGTGTGTGAGAGAGAGAGAGAGAGAGAGAGAGAGAGAGAGAGAGAGAGAGAGAGAGAGAGAGAGAGAGAGAGAGAGAGACAGAGAAAGGGGGTGGGGTGGGGTGGGAGGGGTGGGGCTGATGACTCTAAGCCCTCCTCCTATTTTCGATCTTCAGATCAGGTTGATGGGTTGCGCGCTGCGTCTGGGTGGAGGCAGCAGGGGGGGTTAGATGGAATGTGTTGCCAGAGCGGTAATCCGCCTTTAAGTAGTACCCCCTCACCCCAGCCGCCACCCCCATGCGTCACGCGTCGCACAGACAGCCAAAATAGTTCACCACGAGCGATCCTGGCTATCCTGACGGTGGTTCTCGAACCGCATGTTGAAGTATTTGGGATCATGTACTATTTTGGCACGAGCCCCGGACGTGCAGTTGGAAAGCAGTTGTCAAATGATTGACTGTAGACTACGCTTCTTTGCGCGGCGGCGGCTAGGGCGTTGGTTTTTACGCGCGGCACAATGACAAGAGGCTAGAGCTCCAACCGAACTCGCCCTGCTGGTGCGTTGTGTGTACAGTACGTCCAAGGGGGTGAGTCGTGTAGGAATCGTATCCTGAGTTGTGTCAGGACCCTATTAGGAGTCCTTCAGATCGTTCTCATTATTTCTTTGTTTTTATATGTTTTTATTCATGCTAGGCCTATACACGTTATCGTTTTGACAGCAACATACCAGCAATTCTTGAAATATATGCAAATAGCTGCGTTGTTCCGACTTCATATTTCAATGGGGTTAAAGATACTGTGTATGGCTACAGCCTGCCTACTGAATAAAAGTCCCATTCTAATCGCTTGGCAATTCAGTGTGGGTGCACGCGCCTGTCTGTCGGCGCGGAAGTGAAAAGCTTGCAGCATCTCTGACCCCGCCCTGCTGCCCTGGGACGCTGCGTGGGCAACTCAGAACGACGCATTCTGTTCAAATAATAACAATAATTTAATAAAAATAATATTAAAGACCCACTCCGGCAAAATTTGACTTTTTTACCCTTTTAAAATTTCCTATTAGTGATATATATGTATTTTCAACACATAGTACGATCGAAATATGTCGTAAAACGATTCATGAGGATTTCTTGTTTGAACTCACTGAACCTCCGCAAGTCACAAAAACACGAATCCGTTTTTCCTGTCCTCATGTCGTCATGAAGATGTGGAACCAATCAAAAACTGACTTTCAGCCAGGTAAAACCCCGCCCCCAGCGCGATCGCAGGCAACTGTGATTGCTGAGTTAGGGGTCAGACATACTGACATACTACGTCAGGCCAGACTGGTTAGGGTCAGACATGGGCTGGCAGGCAGCTTATTGCCTACCCCTGATTGTGTGTGTCAAATTTTTGACCAAATTTCCCGCGTTGTCCTCCGGTGGTCTCAGGAGTTCCCCCGCTGCGGAGGGTGGGGGTCCCGGCGCGCAGGAGGCGGTGTGAGTAGCGGCCACTCACGAGACCGCTAGTCACCCCTCAAACATTTAGGACCATATAATTCGGTCCTCAATGATGAGGGTTCCGGCCCATGACTCATTTGCCTTCCCGGCCGCCCCCAGACCACTCCATGAGTCTAGGAGAATATCGGCTAGATAGATATACCTGAAACACAAGCATAATCAGGTCATCTTAACTTCACCTGGTACCATAGCTGATATATTCATTCGACCTCACTAAAATCATATGGTGTCGCCACCATATGCCTCACGAAATACAACACCAACTGCACATACAACAACAACTTAATTAACAGTACATTGAAATAATAATTAATATTCACACTTAATGATTATAACCGATTAAATAAATATTAAACTCAATCGCGGTGCATGTTGGGGAAGCATAGCATAGCCCATAGCAACCGCGCATTTGTTTGCAAATGACGTCCAACAAGTGGAACGCACACGAGATAGATGCACGTATCATTATTCACAACAGCTCGGTGTAAAACTACGCTCCTTCGCGGACCACTCCAAACCGTTATTGCGTTGGAGTGGTCCCGAGTTCATAACGCCGCGGAGCGTCGGTTAGAGCTGTAGAAGTATGGGGTGCTTTCGTAATAAGGTGTTAAGGCTGGGTTATGCTTCGTTTATGCTTCCGCGTGGACGCAACGGGGGGTTGCGGACCCTTTACGGACCCTTTACGTCCTTGACGTGCACCTCCCAAAATTCTAGACGCGCGTCGAGGCGACGCAACCCCAACGCAGCGGCTTTGGCTGTGATTGGTCCGCTAACTACATTGGCTGGAGATCGCTTTTCCGGTTTCCACTAAACGCCGCCACGGTGTAAAGCTTTGACTGATTGGCGACAACATATAACTTTTGCCTTCATTTCTGTAAACTTTTTTTTTAACTCGCTAGTATGTAATGACCGCAATCCCTACGCAGAAGCTTAAACCAGCCGCAGACAAAGGGCCGTGGGCAAGCAAAACCCCTTGCCTGAAACCAGGAAGAAGGTTTGAAGACCAGTACTTCTGTGTAAAAGCTGCACAATTCATTATTAGTGTGTTCTTTAAAAGTGTACGAATGTGCTCCTTTTTTAAATAAAATGAAAATGTCAGGGGTCAATCAATGGCCGGAGTGGGTCTTTAATAATAACACATTTCCCTGTAATTTTCTTTTTTGAATTATTGTTTTTTTGTTTTTGTTTGTTTTTTACACTATATAGATTTAAAGCATACTACTACTTCTTAATTCATATACAATAATGTTTGTGTTTGGGGTATCTTTCCAGGTAATCCAAGATGTTCAGTGTTTTCACTCAATGAAAATATGCATGGCTAACTTCTCATAAAGTAGCTTAGCTCTCCTGCACTCACAGTGTTAATCTCTTCTAATTACAATCTTTTGTAACCTTTACTCAGCAATCACATGCTTGAAGAGAGTTCATTTCATTCTATATGAAATGACGGACAGACAGGTAAGTAGGTTAGATGGATAGATAGACAGATAGATTGATTGAATACTAAATAGAGGGATAAATGATAAATAAATTGACAATTCATAATTTGATTGATGAATCAATTGATGGATAAATTGATTGCTAAAGATAGACGGATGGAGATAGACAGGAAGAAAATCAAACTATTACCACTCCATGCAGTTCTTACTGTAGCTTCTTGATGTTAGGCCAAAGAGGAGGCTTTTATTGCAAAGAAAAGAGTTCACTACAAACCCGGGGTTTTGTTTATTTATAAATCTATACACATCCACATATCAACTTATTTTTAGTGTAAACTAATACTGGTAATTGAGGACAACGCAGTACCTCTCTGCTTTTTGGTACAGAGAGAGTGGTGGGAGGGGTGGTGTTGGAGGGTGGAGGTGTTGGGGGGTTTAGAAGCACTTCCTGTGGACAATGGAGGGCCCGGCCTCATCATACTCCTGCTTGCTGATCCACATCTGCTGGAAGGTGGAGAGGGAGGCCAGGATGGAGCCTCCGATCCACACAGAGTACTTCCTCTCAGGGGGAGCGATGATCTGATGGAAACCAGAGGCCAAGACACAGCTGTTTAATGTCCTACGCATATCCTACACATACACACCAAATGTTACACTGTACCACTGTAACATTACATACTCAAACTGTGTATATATGTTTTTTTTATGTTGTCATTTGCATATTAATTTTTACACTTTTCACTCTTATTTCGCTCCTGTAGTTGCGCTGTGATGATTTACTGTCTAGGATGAATACTGTACATGTTATTGTATCCTATCATTATGTTATCCATGTGGTAAGAGAACCAACCAAATACAACTGTCAACATAACAAACAATTACCAACAATACAATGTAAAAGCTCAGCCAGCCACCTTGATCTTCATGGTGGACGGGGCCAGGGCCGTGATCTCCTTCTGCATGCGGTCGGCGATACCCGGGTACATGGTGGTGCCTCCGGACAGCACGTTGTTGGCGTACAGGTCCTTACGGATGTCGATGTCACACTTCATGATGCTGTTGTAGGTGGTCTCGTGGATGCCAGCAGACTCCATACCTGCACAAGGTGCACTTCACTATTGAATACTAATTTAGCCATGTCTGATGATTTGGTGCAAAGCGGCTTCTGTATTTGTGTATATTAAGGGGAGGGTAAGGGGTTGGACTTCTAAGGATGTCGACAGACAGTATATTGACTGTATATTGGGGTTCAAACCCAGAACCTCTGTGACGACTCATCACACAAACCCTGAGCTCTAGACAATAAGATATGTTCTAATGCAGTTTCTTATGCACACATGAAAACCCAAGTGATTTATGACATGTGATTCCAGTCGGCCGTGTCATGTTGACAGCTAAACAGGTGTCCAAGGGGGCTGCGCCGCAGAACAGCTGCTCTTGGACCAGCAGCTGTCAGCGAGTCAAAGATACCCTCCCTTTAGAAACCATAGGAGAGCAGGCGGTGGTTGCAGATCAAGGGTTTGCTGATCACAGATAAGCCTCTATATATATAGTCATGGAATCGTAGAGTCTCTCACCTCATTACACTGTATTGTCCCCTGCCCTGACCCACCTGTGGAGGTTCTTGTGGCCCAGGAGCCACCAAATATTTAGAACAAGCCATGTATTGTCATTAACATGTCAAATAGACAAGTCACCCATGTGTACAGTATGTGTGTTTGTGTCGTTCTCCAGTGGAGTATTCCCTATTCAAAGTCGACCAAAGGTTTCATTCTGGGCCCCCTGCGCGGACCCCCCGGTCAGATCCTTTTCAGGCCAGTCGTTTCTTTACGCACCGATGAAGGAGGGCTGGAAGAGGGTCTCGGGGCAGCGGAAGCGCTCGTTGCCGATGGTGATGACCTGGCCGTCGGGCAGCTCGTAGCTCTTCTCCAGGGAGGAGGAGGAGGCGGCGGTCGCCATCTCGTTCTCAAAGTCCAGCGCCACGTAGCACAGCTTCT
>JAXIVH010000014.1:10837022-10854522 GCA_036785325.1 Urophycis tenuis | reverse complement strand
ATACAGACCTTCAAAACTCAAGAAAAGATGAGTTGCAATGAAATGTGTCCAACATGTAGAAAGTTTTAAATTCCTTTTGTTTCTGTATATCAAATAATAAGCCACAACTCATTATTGCCAACAGTGAAATGTATTGCTAAAGTTCAAGCTTAATTGTCATACTTTGCTATCCTGAGGGGATTCAGTGTATCACAAAACAGTTTGGATGTAACTATTGATACAGTCTGCAGGGGTCCTGACTAATGGTAAGATCTTGGTTATATGTTCATATTATGGTGTGAAATATGAAGGGAGGTTATCATGTTCATTTGTGGAATACAAAAGTTAAGAGAAAACAAAAGTTACAATATTCATCTACTGTTGTGGTTTCAAGGTCACAGCTTACAGACCAACACGCTGAGTCAAGCCAGCTCAAAAATCCGGAAATTCAACAGAAAACCTCCCTCTGAGATTTAGCATAATATAACAACAAACTTGTATAAAGTTATGAATACAAATGGGATAAACAATTTCATTTTTTTCCACATTTATTCTACAGAATCTAAAAGGATGCCATTTCATCTTACAGCAGATGTAAATGAGTTTCATTTCATGACAATACACTCAAAACCAAGCGATATTATGTTTCCATGTCGCTAGTCCTCTCCTTCAGGGAGACCAGTTTGTCTGTTCTTATCGGGTGCTTTCATGTTTCTGCACCTGACTGAAGCATTGTCAGCCCAGCGTCAAAACGGAACAATGGACTTTGCAAACACGCGGACGAGTTCAAAGCAGCATTTTAATCGCATTATAAGTTTTCCGGTCTTTTTACAACTCTAAGCATTTTGATTGTTAAACTGCCATTTCCATTTCTTATCTTTCCGGTGCAGCGTCATCCTGAATTGAATAGCAAACACAGTCTATTTCATTCCAGACAACCCCCAAACAAATTGGACATCCATCCAAAAAACCAAGAGAAAATCAACACAATCCTTTACTGGACATACAAACAGACAAAGAACACATCTGGGTAGAAGAGCAAGCAGAACTCTTGGTGACTTCTCTTGTAGAAGAACAAGATGTGTGCTGAGATTCTGGTGGCTCCAGGGCCGGGAGGCTGTCCTCAACACAGGGGCTTGCCGTGCCTCATGTTCTGGGCACATTTGCGGCCCACGTTAGCACCCTCCAGGAGCAGGTCTGACAGGCGGTCCAGGCCTACACAGGTGGTGAGGGGGCTGATCAGCCCGTAGAGACCGCCCAGGGTGATGCTGATGGGCCAGCCTATAATCAGCAGGACCACCAGCCACATGATGCTCCAGAAACATGACCCGCAACTGGCCATCCTAGTCTGGGCCCAAGAAGGAGAGAAGAAAATGTGTAAAAAACCAAAGATAGGTATTTGTATGGACTGTGTCACAGGTGAATATACAGTATTTGAGTTGCAGTTTGTAGAATTAAGTGGCATTTAGTTGATTGCTGATTGCTGTTGAAACCAACTGAATATCCGCCGCCCCACCAAAAAGGTGGTTGAGTTTTACAGATGTGTAAAAATGTCTTTGGATAAAAGATGGATTTACACATACCTATAATTAATATCAAATAAAGCTGTGAATACAGATACATTACAAGAGCACCATCCAATAAGAGGAATGATTTGGGGGAATACTTCCTCAAAGTGCGATGAATTAGGCCACAATCAGTCTCAATGATGTTCCATATTGCATGCCTGGCCACGCCCCCATCAGACCCCCCTCTGAGATGGGAGATTATGGGATTGTGCAGTGGCCTGATGTTGTCTCAAAGCACCCCCACCTCCACTGACATCAGATAGTGGATCCAATTTTTCCCTCACTTGGTTTTGTATTCAGATTTAATGATGTAATTACAGCATTTGCTCCCGCCTAGAATCTAAATGTAACCTATAAAGTACCTTCAGTCTTCAGAGAGATCTAAACAACTGTTTTAGGACTGGATGTCTCGTGTTCCTGATTTGTCAGCAACACATGTAGTAATTTCCTCTTCTTGGGCCACACGGGAAGCACAACCACAAACACGAGTTTGTCTTGTGCTTCCCGTCACTCTGGGACAAAATACTACTAAACACAGCGATGTAAAATACAGTACCTGTTCAATCCAGATCAGTTTGGTTTTCCCTGTGGTAGCCTTCTAGACATTTATTACTCAACTACCTTGTATCATAACATTTGACTTTCGTTTGACTTGCACTGTCTTCCTTCTACAGGCAACACACAAGTTAACAGCAACTGTACCTCCAAACAAGGTTAGACCAAAACACACCAAATGTAAACTCTTTTTAAAAATAGTTAAGTCAAAACTATTTAGATAGAATGACTTTACCAACACATTTGCTTTAGATCTATGTGACTAAACAAGAGAAAACATTGTATGCATCTTTTGAGAACTGTCTTGTGTCCTGGAGGTAAAAAACACACCAGTCTTAACAGTCTTCTGCATGCAATTAGTTCCCAACACACTCACGTAACCCACACAGCCAGGGGGTTAGAGCACAGAGCAAAGTAGCTATTAACCCTAATGAATACCTGTCGTGGGATTAAAAAAGACATGTTCACCTTCAGCCGTGGAAAGTTTCTCCAGAAAGTGTGAGCGGCTTTTCTTCTCTCCCAGTCTGACAGATTTCCCAGCGATTCCTAAGTGCACTTCCTTGGAGCTCACAGATGTCTTGCTTTGCCACGACCCCACCCGTTCCAGCCCCTTATTCACAAGCACAACAACAAGGTACCACAGACAGCTGGATTCCTGAGAGGCCAAGCTGAAAGAGAAGAGCTATTTAGCAATTTGGCAGCAGGCATACCACACAAATGACGTTACACAATGTGAGCGTTTGTGACCCGAGCGCACGCGTGTCATGGGTTTGTGCAACGCGTTGAGGAAATAGCACAACTAGTGTGCTGCGGCTCACAGGGACTTCATCCTCAGCCCAGCCTCCTCCTCCTGGTCTGAACATACTGTGCAATGAATGAGAGATCTCCCCTGGAATCCTTTTCAGATTCAGGACAAAACTTCATCAATAATACTTGACTCTCGTACTCACGATGGAACAAACTGTGGAACATCACAATATATTTAGCGGGCTCTTGCATCCTAAGCAAATTGTAGTAACTTTGAATAGATTGATGTCAATAATGAGAAGGTAGGGGTTAAAGCATCTTGCTCGAGGATGCCTACAGCTAACACTGAGGTTTGAACCCAGGTTTGAACCACTAAACTATCCTGATGCCCATGCAGGTGATAGTACAAATGCACCAGAAAGTAGATCCTCCTTAAACTCACCATCCACTGTATGTACATGTACAGTATGTATCCAACACCCAGAACCAGCAGAGAGCAGCCTGCCTGTTGGACTTTCCCAGCTTGGGATCAATAAAGTATAACTATCTATCTATCTATCTAGCCGAGGCTCGGGAGCACGGCTAGCCTACCGCTAGCCTACTGCCACTTGACGTGCTGGGAGCAGTGGCTGAGGCTGCCTGAGGTACACTGGAACAAACTGACATCTGGTGCCTGACTATAACAAGAGTTAAACGTCTGTGTGGTAGCCTGCAGATGGAGGACATGCAGAAAAACGCCTACAAGGCAATTTGCTCTGAAGCTGACTTTAAAACATAAAACGTAAACAACATCAAAGTTTGTGTGCTTCAAACAGCCACATTGGTTTTTAGGCGTCTACTGTAAATAATTCTAATATCTAATATTTCCACTGCGCTGGAAAACGGCATCGTGGTACTCAAGACGCCGGCTTTCACTTTGGTTCAAGAACACAACAGCAGCTCTAGTGCTGCGCCAGTCAAGGCAGGTACAGTATGTGAATATTTGAATAGCTTAAAACGAGTGAGATGACTGTACGTCTGAGTGTGTGTGTCTGTTCAAATCCTTCACCAGTGTGGTGGCCCCGGGGTTGCCTGACTGACCTATAAACGCAGCTTAGTAGAGGCTTGTCCCGCGGGCCGCAGACACCGGCCAATCAGATTGTCAGATTCCAGTTGTGCTTAACGAGGGGGGCGGGAGGAGGAATGGCCTGGAGAACCAAGACGGGGAGTTTCACAGAAGTCCTTCAAACACAACGCTGACGTAGACAACACGTCTGAAGAGAGACCGAAGAGTAAGAGAGGAAATAACTTCATAAAAAAAGGAAAAAGACTTTTGTGAAAAAAGACATTGCATTTTATTTAAAAAAAAACAAAAAAAACAAATATGGTTTACAAAATTCGTTTTGGGAAAGACTCAAGGAAACATTACGCTCATGTGTGTTCATGGCTTTCGGTAGAAAATACATCTAAAAGAGACCGGGTTGATTCTACACATCACTCCCCTCTCTATTGGGACAGCTCTGCATCCCAAACACAGAGGCTCCTAGCAAGCCGAGGTGCAGTCATAGAGAGAGAGAGAGAGACAGAGACAGAGACAGAGAGAGAGAGAGAGAGAGAGAGAGAGAGAGAGAGAGAGAGAGAGAGAGAGAGAGAGAGAGAGAGAGAGAGAGAGAGAGAGAGAGAGAGAGAGAGCGAGCGTCCTCTAGGGCTCCTGCTCCTCTCCGCTCTCCTCTCCGTCACTGTCGCTGTCCCGGCCCGGGTGCTCTGGCATCCTGGGAGGCTCCTCTGGTGTCTGGCTCTCCTCTTTCTGCTCTGCCACAGCCTCCGCTGCTGCTGGCTCAGCCCCCTCTGCATTCTCCTGCTCCATGGGGGTCTCCTTGTCCTCCTCCTTCTCTTGGACCTCCTCCTTCTCCTTCTCCTCCTCCTCTCCCTTGTCTGTAGAGCTGGGCGCCTCCTCCTGAGTGACGGGAGCCTCCTGGTGGGTCTGCTGAGGGGGCAGGGCCAGCCTCTGCTGTTGCTGTGGACAACACAGCAGAGAGACGGCGGTGAAACAACAACCCAAAAGCAATGTATAGATAAGTGCAAGGAACAAAGGGAATGGCTTCAGTCTGCCGAGAGACACGTCTTTGTTATTCTCAACACACTCCTAGAAGTCACTAAGCTGTCTAAAACCCTGTCTCAAGGAAAAGGAAAATAGGATCTTTGAAATATTGCACATGTTATCGTTGCTTAATGTCGACTGAATTTAGATGCACCATCCTCAAATATCATTTTCCCTTCCTTACTCCTGCCTTCACTCTATATCTTTTGTTGGTAAATGTGTCCAGAAGTTTGTCTCCTTGGGTTACCTGGATGAAGCACTGTTTAGTTCTGCCTCAGACATGCACCTCCTTTTGGCCCATTAGCTCTCCTTGTACTGAACTGAAGCACTTTGCTCTCCTCTGACCTATTTCCCATGCTGCATTCAAGTTTAAAGGTTAAAACATTTTCAAAATAGCTCTGAGGGAAAAAGAGGGAGGGAGACAGAGGGAAAAAAAAACATCTTCCAGCTGCTTGATGTCTTACTGTAACAGAGCAGAGGAAGAGTCTGGGAGGCTGGCTGTGTGTTAGATGTTTCTATGTCTGGATCTCTCGGAGTCCTTGACTAAAAGGTCCCGACTAGAGTGTTGTGGTATAACAGCAGTGTGGTAAACTGCTGAACCAACTATTGCGGTATCAACTATAATGGCTATCTATTATAATAAAGAAAAATAAAGTGCTGTGTATACGTTTGTCTATACACACGTCTATACACTGCTTAAAGTTGTGGATGTCCATATTCAAGGCTAATCTAAATTGACACCAACGGGGGACATTTCCCAGGGCCAAGTTACACTGCATTACTCTTCCTGATTGTGTCATGTGATGGCTTGAGCTCGTCTCATTGACTGGCTCCTCCTCCAGCATGTGACCAGCTTGCTTGCTCCGCTGTTACCTGTCTCTGCTGCTGCTGCATCATCCTCATGTACATGGTGTACACCAGGTTGGCCATCTCCGGCATGTCCTTCACGGCTTGGTCTGGCTGCTTCGACGCCTCTCTCTGGTGGGGGAGAGACGGGGGGAACAGGTGAGAACTGATGGACCAGCTGGTACTGGGTGTGAAGCCGGCCCTCACTCAGCAGCAGAGGTCCATGGAGGACGGGAGGCTGGCTGAGCAGCCTGTTGTCCTGGTTCTACATCCAGGGCGGCGCTGCCTCATTAACCCCTTGTTTCAGACACCTCACCTGGCCGTTAAAACCACCCTCTGTAACGGCTGGCAGCGGCGCGCTGTACAGGACACTAAGAGACCGCTCACCCGTTGGCTCTCTGCCTGCTTCAGGGGAAGCGTCGTACCATATTAATCCTGGTGGGATATTGCAGCAAACTGATGTACGAGCGGAATAAAAAAATGAACTGGAGACATGTAGAATATTAATTACACTGGTCGGTTGCCTCTGAAATTGAGTGGTAATGTGCTTATGCACAGTGGCTCATTGAGCAGGATGTTAATAAAGGTCTGGGTAGTTTATTGAGCTGCAGAGCTAAACTGTGCCTGAGGTTTTATTATAGGGGAGGTTATTGAACAGTGGAGAGACATTTTCATCACTTCTGCGCTGAGAGGACATCATGCTTGTCCAAAACCCCCAACTACACCGACTCCCCTTGCAAACCGTGTTAAGGTACATCCATGTATAAAGTGTTCAGTACTTCCACATGTTCCCCGACCGATAGCGGTGCTAGTGGGCCCCCGCTGTGCTCGCGTCGACACAATGAAAGGGCCCTGGGTTTCATTGTGTCCCTGTAGCCAGGGCTAAGGGGCCGAGGCTCAGGCTTACACCCCGCGGTGCGGTGTGTACGTGGGCCAATAGGAGCTGTCCCAACAGGGGGAGGCCAGCCCCGGTGTCACAGGATGTGTTTGGGCTCCAGGGGGGGTATGAGAGAGAGGGGGGTGGTCTTTGGACAACCTCCTTTCATACATGCCTGTCCCCAACCCCTAGAGATGCTGGCAGCGCGGCCAGACGGAGCCCGTCTAGCACTGAGCCGGCGTAGCAGTAGTGTGTTGGTGGGGGTGGGGGACGCCGCTCTGCCTTCTGACCTTCACAGATTAATTATAGCCTTGGCCTGCGGACCCCTCTGCAGACTGGGGCCACAGAGCTGGGGGGCCGAGGGGGAATGAAGTGTCCATTCAGAGTTTAGAGGCAGGATTAGGCCGGTTTGGCTGTGACCAGTCTGTAGGGGGGGCTGAGGGTGGTGGCAGTGGACAGTACCATGACAGCATTAGGAAACCAACACCCTTAGGACCTGAAGGGGACGAGGGACACATCACAAGATGCTAAAGGAGGAGTGGTCTCTTTTTCTCATCCTTCCACATTATATATATAGTATGCACTACAGTAGTATGCCTTGTTGTTCTAATGAACAGTAACTTGCACAATTTCTAATTAAATGTGTTGAGTTGAAAACATTGAATTATAATTGAAACATTCATGGCTAGGTGGCTAGGTGTGTGTGCGTGTGCGTGCGTGCGTGCGTGCGTGCGTGCGTGCGTGCGTGCATTACTCACAGGCTGCTCCTGGTTGAAGTACTCATGCGGTCGGATGTGCAGCTGCAGGGGCCGGGCAGTGAGCTGGTTGAAGGCGGGCGTGAGCTCAAAGCAGTTCTGGAACAGGGAGACCCTGGCGAACACGTAGAGGCCCAGCCTGGCGCGGGACATGGCCACCACCAGACGCCTCACGTCCCTGGGACAGACAGACAGACAGACAGACAGACAGACAGATAGGCAGACAGACAGACAGACACAGACAGACAGACAGGGGGGCATGGTGAAGACCGGCTCATCAAAGAAAGACTTTATAACTATTTCAAACAGTAAGTAAAGTAAAGCAGTAAAGCAAAGTAATTCATCCAACAGCATACCATCAATTCAACACATCTCATTAGGGAGCAGGTGGGTAAGGTATCCTGTTCAAGGATGCCTGCAGGAAAATTGGGAACACTGGGGCTCAAACCCAGAACCTTTCAGCTACGAGTCAACGACTACATTATCCTGGCCTTCCTAGAAGGCCAGGGGGTGGAAGGTGAGGAGGGGATGAGTGTAGAAGGAGCAGAGAGGTTAAGAATAGGATATGCTTCACTTTTTCTTCCTGCCATCCACTAGAACTACCAGGCTGGCTTTTTGGAAATCAGGCACATTCCTGCTCCGACAGCTGTAACAGGCTAAATGTTTAATAAAAGATAGTTATCGGACCGCGAGCTTGCTCCAGCAGCACAGAGAGTCCATTGGGAGTCCTGTACGTCTGTCTTAACCCGGCCTGATAGGACCCATTGTTACCCAGTGACTCTAATCACTTTAGCCACTCTGGAAGCCCCTGGTTCCCGCTACAGGCGGCTGTGCTGAGTTTTGAGGTGAAACACACGGCTGTTCTTCCTGGCGCATGTACGGTTATGCCTGTGGTTGTCGGGTGATGCTAGGCAGATAGATGGGAAGGGGGTTGGTTTTGCATCGCCTGCCTGCAAGTCACAAGTGATGGGTGAACATTGAATTTTATACAGTGGTTCCCGTTTTATTGAAATGGAAAATTCAAGGTTGTGTTAAACCATTGAGCTTTTAACAGGATTTCAATTGGCTGTATATTGCTGCTGCACAATAGTTCACAGTTTATTGGGCCAGTTGTTTTCAGCTTGACTGATGGAAAGTGGAGTATCATGGAGGATTAGAAGTGGAAGTACTCGTCTTTGTCTGATTTAAGCTGCTTTGGGCAAGATACAAAGGCTATCTTTGTTTTAATGTGGAATAAGTTGGCTCAAAACCATGCATTACACAGGCCTGCACAATCTTTCTCTATCTCCCTCCAAATATGTAAAATAGCACAAGGACATAGGCAGAGCATGGACTTAAGAAGATTAGTCCATGCAATATGCATGATGTGCACAGGAATATGTATACAATGTGGACTATGGAAAATGTGCAGAATTATACATCTGGAATATCTGACTGAGACCGTCTTTTAAATGTACTGAGCTGAAGACGATGCATCATACATAAAAACAAAAAAGGAATTCCAAAGCATCATAATATTGCCACAGACGTATCGCAACAGCAGGCGACCAATGAGCAGGGGGCTTAAGAAGAGGAGGACCAATCAGGACTCCAGCCTCCTGTGTACACATGGCTCGGTCGTTAAGACACCAACCTGGGTTACTCTGGGACTCGGCAGGGCAAAGTTGATGAACACACATCTATGTGCGTCTGTGTGCATGTCTCTGTGTGTGCGTGCGTATTAACGCATGTGTGCATAATCCCCACACATGCCACCGTGGTGGATAGAAGCCCTCTGTGCGTAGAAGCAGCAGGGAAATATTTCTCGGTCAAAAAGTGAGGGTCAGCTTGCCATACGGTCAGCTGGCTTCCTCTTTGGTTGTCACGGAAGCCGGTTGCCATGGCGAGAGAGGCAGGGGAGGAGTAGTGGTGGTGGGTGGGGGGGGAGTGAGGTGTGCTAACTGGTAAGCCAGAGTGAGCCCAGTGTGGAGTAGAATTCATTCCTTATGAATTGCCGTGCTCCCATTGAGAAGCCATTGAGAAGTAGAAGCGACACAGAGGTATGGATGACTTACAAGGGTTGAACGTTGTAAACATTGTGGAGTATCAAACATGTGACATCTTCTGCCGTGCGTTCTACCCTCACCCAAACACAAAAACCAAAGTCACTCAACCATAGATATCTTTTTATCTATATTTAACGGTGGGAAGTCATTGATGGCCAGCTCTCGTTTACAATCATTTCCCAGCTTGTAAATGAATACAAAAAAACTGCATAAAGCAGAGTGCAATAGATCAACACGATGTAGGTAAGGGACTAGATGAGAAATACCAAGAGGAAAGAACAGTGGAAAGGTTAGAGCAACAAATACACGTTGTGGTGTGAGCGATGACGGCCAAGCCATCGCCACCAGCCACCCAGGGCACAGAGGTTGGCTGGCAGTACGTTGTGAGCGGGCCAAGATGTTTTTAATCTGATGGGAGACAAGATCACATGAATGATACTGGAGACGAGGGCAGGCAAGGTGCTGTCAACAAGATAAATCACCGCTTTGTGCTGCCCGCTACACTTTACACACACACACACACACACACACACACACACACACACACACACACACACACACACACACACACACACACACACACACACACACACACACACACACACACACACACACACACACACACACAGCACCACAAAGCACTGCTTCATCTGCCAAGATGATGAACACACACAAAATGGAGGTTTCCACGTTTCCTTTTTCCTCTCTGCCGTCCACCTCTGTGAACAGGGTGGTGGGAGAGGCGTGCAAGCAGGATGACTTATAAGGACACGAGGGCCACCATTTGCATACGCCTCTGCACGACCAAGACCTTTTGCTGCGACCTTTTGGGGGCAGCGGCGCTCTGGCGGTTTCTTTCTGTAGAGGAGCCAGTTCCACCAGCTGTGTTGACACATCAAAGCCTGCATGAGGGCACGGGCGACTGGACCGTACAGTTCAGCGGACTGGCCGCTGGGCTCCGGGTGTCTTACAGCGTTTCAAAGACATTCATCAGCAGAATAAAAGCAGGATGACACAAAGCCCTGGGAGCCATTGGGAACCTGCTCATCAGCGCGCTAATGACCAAATAAGGAGGGAAGGGAAGCCGGAAGAAAGGGATGGAATGACGAGGAAGGGTGGGAACAATGGGATGCTGGGAAACGTGAAGCAACACAAGAGACGAGGTGGGGACAGGGAGGAGGAGAACAACGTGAGGCAGAGCGACAGGGCTGGGGAGGAGGAGAACAACATGAGGCAGAGCGACAGGGCTGGGGAGGAGGAGAACAACGTGAGGCAGAGCGACAGGGCTGGGGAGGAGGAGAACAACGTGAGGCAGAGCGACAGGGCTGGGGAGGAGGAGAAAAACGTGAGGCAGAGCGACAGGGCTGGGGAGGAGGAGAACGTGAGGCAGAGCGACAGGGCTGGGGAGGAGGAGAACAACGTGAGGCAGAGCGACAGGGCTGGGGAGGAGGAGAAAAACGTGAGGCAGAGCGACAGGGCTGGGGAGGAGGAGAACGTGAGGCAGAGCGACAGGGCTGGGGAGGAGGAGAACGTGAGGCAGAGCGACAGGGCTGGGGAGGAGGAGAACAACGTGAGGCAGAGCGACAGGGTTGGGGAGGAGGAGAACAACGTGAGGCAGAGCGACAGGGTTGGGGAGGAGGAGAACATGAGGCAGAGCGACAGGGCTGGGGAGGAGGAGAACAACGTGAGGCAGAGCGACAGGGCTGGGGAGCTGCGGTGTAGCAGCTCTGTGTTCCAGGTACGGTGGTTGTTGGTAGTCTGTAACACCCACGCTGGGCCGCGTGCCTTTGATCCAGGCCGGTCTCTTTGTTTGTTACTCTCACCCCAATCATCACGCCACAATAGCTTCCCTTAACCTACCCAGAACATAGGAGGTCATTCCAAAGGCACGTTATTTTCCCCCCTTTACCGCAGTCCCAACGGTGTCTGAGATTAAGCATGTTATTGCCCACCCCACAGTAAGGAGACAGGAGGAGGAGGCCGGGCTCTGTGATTGGCTGACTCCTGGGAGCCCAGAGAATCTCCTGCTTGTGTCCCTCGCTTCTCCTTGGGGGTTTGTGCCTCTTAACCAACGTCCCAGTGACGTACGGTATACATTCAGGCTCCTGCCATGTGTGTGTGTGTGTGTGTGTGTGTGCATTTCAGGAACAGGAAGCTGTGTCACTGGAAGTGCTTACCTTAGATGTCCCACAGCTTTGGTGCGGACCAGCGAGAGGATGATGTAGTCATTCTGCTGACCCTGGAATCTGTCCACTGTCGTCACCTACGCACACAGACGTCCCTTATTTAACACACTGGCACATATGTAGAGGCATGCGGACAGACACACACACACACACACACACACAGTATACACACACACACACACACACAGTATACACACACACACACACACACACACACACACAGTATACACACACACACACACACACGCACAAGTCTACACATATATTGTTGGGTCAGACAATTGTATTGTTGTCGTCACTTCATGCTACGTTGAGACAATCAATTCAATTTAATAACAAACTAAAAGCTGACGAAGTCTGAGATTTGATTGGGTTTGGCTGAAGCTTTGTGTTGTACCTCATCAAAGCATTCGTTTTGACGGAAAAAAACATTGTCTCCATACATGTTTCAATAAATAAAAGCAAGTCCAACTGATCACATAGCAAGCGGCTAAAAGCCTTGGTTCCCATCCCGACAGCAGACACAGCTCTGCATGCATCTTTAACGTGGTGGCCTGCTCTCACACTACGCCTCTTTAAAAGCACCACCACATTGTGCTTTGGCATGAATTTGTGAGTGCGTGAGTGCAGTGATATTTCTACCTCGCAGAAAGTTGGCAAATATAATAAATGTTTCAGCTTAACAGGTTGTCCATTGAGACCCGATCTGTTCGTACACAGCATTGCCCAGGTAGCACGCTACAAAACACCCCACCAACAGGTGAGCCATAATACATAAATCATCCCACAGTCATGGCCGTGTTCCATAAGTCAAATGCAGCAATGGACACTCATCTCTAAACTGCTCTCAGCTCCTCTATGGAGGACAGGGCTGAAGAGCTGCAGGTGAATGCTTTGCATGCGAGAGTGAGTGAGGGAATGGAAGAGAGATTCAAACACAGACAAAGATAGAGCTATGGAAGAGTGAACAAGGAGCGGGAGAGAGATAGAGAGAGTGAGATGGGTGGTTATGCCCCCTGTTGCCATACAGAGAACAGGTGCAGCACCAGGGGCAGCAGCATGTTGGTTTCGCAGTAGCGTGAGTGTCTCTCTGCACAAGAATCAAGCAGCCACCAACACACCACACTCAGCATCTGACCTTAAAATTAGCCCCCTACCTCTGTTAATGCATGCATGGACATTTGGAAAGATTCAACCAGATCAGTCAGAGTCAGAGACAGACAAAGATAGAGAATACCGAGTTGGAGATCAAGTGCTAATTTGTAGAGAGCAATATAGGGAACGACAGAGAGAGAGAGAGAGAGAGAGAGAGAGAGAGAGAGAGAGAGAGAGAGAGAGAGAGAGAGAGAGAGAGACAGAGTCAGACAGAGTCAGACAGAGAGAGAGAGAGAGAGAGAGAGAAAGAGAGGGGGGATTGAGAGAGAGAGAGAGAGAGAGAGAGAGAGAGAGCGAAAGAGAGGGGGGATCGAGAGAGAGAGAGAGAGAGAGAACGAGAGAGAGAGAGAGAGCGAGAGAGAGTGAGAGAGAGAGCGAGAGAGAGAGAGAGAGAGAGAGAGAGAGAGAGAGAGAGAGAGAGAGCGAGAGAGAGAGAGAGAGAGAGAGAGAGACGGAGACGGAGAGGGAGGGGGGGGTGGGTGGGGGGTGGGAACGAGACACGGAGACAGCGAGGGGCCCAGATAGAGGGGCCTCTAGGGCATAACGTTTTGCATGGTGTTTAGTTATTTATGTGGAATCTTATTGGGAGTGAATTGCAGAGGTCATGTCTAAGCAGCAGCAAATGCATGTCTATGGATACAACATCACCAATTGATTTCTCTGTCACACACAGAGACACTACACACTCACAAACATGTATAAATGTACATAATGTCAAACATTGGCTCTCATTAAAGCCTGTGCTATGCTAATAGAACTAGCTGGGTGGGGGGGGGAGGGGGGGGGGACTGAATGTTGCCCCCCCCCCCAGCTAGCATTTAGAAACAAGATGGCCGCAAGGTGAAAAAGGTCAGTAGCCACTCAGACAATTACACTCCGTCTGTCAGTGAATGACCTTGTGGTTGAACATTTAACACCTTTGTCTTATTCCCAGATCCCAATCCCTTGGTCTGGTTTAACCACAGCGATTACAAGAAAGGAACAATAGGACTCATAACAGACTCTTGAAAAGGACATACACAATGTTTAAAATCCCTGCTTTCCACCTTGAGATCTTTTAAAAGGTTGAGGAAGCATGCGGCTTGCTGTGCTGAGACGAGGCATCTAAAGGATGAGTGAACTTGTCTGACAGTTTGTGTGTGTGTGTGTGTGTGTGTGTGTGTGTGTGTGTGCGTGCGTGCGTGCGTGTGTCCACCCCAGCTGGAGAGGACTTCCTGTTGTTCCCCTGCTACCACTGCTAGCGGGGACTCAAGCAGCTTGACATGTTTTCTTTAGTGAAACATTGGAGGAGGATGAGGCCGGTGTGTCCACAGACTCACCCCTCCCCTCCTTACACTACACTTACTATTCAGCACAATTTAATAATCAAGCTTTTATCCAAAGGGACTTGCAGCAATAATTAGAGAGCAGGGAAGGGGTTGAGGCATCAGACTCCAGGAGGCCTACAGGAAGCCTGCTGAGATTGGGGTCACTAACCCAGCACCTTCTGTCTGTGAGTCAGAAGACCCCCTCGCCGTGAGGCAGCCCGCCACCTCCATCTTCACACTAACGCTGCTGGACTCGGCTCTTATGGTAACATAAAAAGGGATTCATTTTGTCACTCTCACTACCGATCATATCAGTCAAAGTAATTAACCCACATGCTTCCCCACGGTAACCCTACTTGATTAACAGACTCCGTGACTTTGGAGTTCGACCAATCAGGTTATCTCTCACACGATAAGTCTGTGTTCTTTGATTGTTTTTTGCATTTCACAATGCATTCTTGGTACCTATCATGTTGAGTCTGCGTGCCTGAAAATTAGCTTTTTTCGCAACAGCAGAAATGCCAAAACACACAGACACACACACACACACACACACACACACACACACACACACACACACACACACACACACACACACACACACACACACACACACACACACACACACACACACACACACACACACACACACACACACACACACACACACACACACCCCTGTAAGAGCGTGGCACTGGAGGAGGAGGGGTTTAGTGTGTGAGCAGGTCTTGACAGCAGAGAGCTGTTCATGTTCTCTTCCAGTGCCATGAAGTACGCCAGAGGATCAGAGGGTGGATGGTTAATGCGGGGAGACTGCAAACACAGAGGTGTTTGTGTGCTTCATTCGAACGCTAAGCTGGCCTGTCTGAAAGCTTCACACAGCGCAATGTGGAAACAGCACAGTGGGGAGTTAGCATAGCTCCTTGACAGGATGCAACACATGCACAACGCTCATGAGGTGTTAGGAATCTGTTTGTGTGTGTGTGTGTGGGATTGTGTGTGTGTGTGTTTGTGTGAGTGTGTGTGTGTGTCTGTTAGTGTGTGAGTGTGTCTGTGAGTGTGTGTGTGTTGGTGTACTGTAGTTTCATGTGTGCTTCAAACACATTCACATAGAACATGCCTATTAAGTTGTTTGTTTGTGTGGTGCTGTGTAGCACAGTAATTTGTTTGTAGGTATGTATTTGGGTTTGTCTTCCACTGATGTCATACATCAATGATGTGTTTATGTATGGCATATGTGATATGTATGCCACCAACACCTGTTTTCGGTTTCTTTGCTTTCATTGATGAGGCAACCAGGACACATTTGTGAATATGATGCACATTAGATGTTACTATGTTAACTACCATTTTCTACTACTACTATAATAATAATAAAAACTAGAGAATAACTGTTTGATTGTTCTCAGCCTCACATCCAAAAGACTGGATCAAAAGCATCTGCTAAATAAATAATGCTAAGTCATGGTTACTAGTGCAGACCCCCCGTTTATATCATAAATAATAATCATCATCAATAATAATACATTCCATTTTTACAGTGCCCTTCATCAGGACTCAAGACGCTCTCCATTTCCATCCCAACACTCCCAGGCACTGCGGGGCCGTGGGGCCGTGGGGCCTACCTTGTTGGGCTGTCCGAAGAAGGGTGTTCCCGGCACAGCGCTGGTTGATCACGTCCCTGATGAGGTGCTTCTGGCCGTTGTAGGTGGTGAGCACGCTGACGCGGATCGGCTCGGCCGGGTAGCCCAGCAGACGCATGTACATGAAGAGAGCCACCGCGTACTCCGCCTCCGCCAGGTTCTGTGCACAGCAGGGAGGAAGGTGAGGCGTGCAGGTACAGGTGATGTACAGGTGTCTGGTAGTTTAGGGGCTGGAGGTGGCAGTGTTTGCTTCGGCCGTGCTGCCGTCTAATCTGTGATCCATAGGGTTTTAGTCTATATACGGTTAATGAAGTATCAAAATGATAGGTCAACACATGTGTGAAAAGTGGGAGTAATGAGGCACTGTATTGGTTGTGCTTGACAGTGAAAGTAATAGCGAGCATGTTGGACCCTGCCTGAACCTCAGGCTGGCTTCAGCAACACATGCATTGGTGGGGTTGGGTCAACAACGCTTGGGCTGAGAAGCATTTAAACACACACAGAATAAATAACCCCAAACATACAAACAACCCAGTCACGTTCGTCACAGAACCCTGTGTTCCCCGCAGGCGTCCTTCCCCCCAGAATCGCCCGGCCTGTCTCTGTAATCCTGCCACAGGCTGACCCCACACATTGACTCACTCACCAAGCCTGCTCCCCTCAGTCCAGGCCTGACATCTCTGCCAGTTAAAGGCCCAAACGTATTTGTGTGAGTAGCCATGGGATTTGGTCAGGAATTAATTGCCCGAAAAACAAACCTATCACAAATAAACTGCCCTTTGTTGTGTTGTAAAGCCGGGACAGAGAATCTCATTTGAGGTACAGAGAACCACTCATAGGAACATGCGGGCCCATTGAAAGCGCTGCTTCAGCATTAAAATTTATCCAGTGATTCTTATAACAGAAAGATTTGCAATGACCTGATTTTAAAAAGGGTGACAAACGATATTGTCTTGCAAACCGTTTCATCACTTCATTCTTCTGCAGTATTTTCCTTCCTTATCCTTCTATTATGCATCACCCATCAGAAAATTATCTAATGCTTGAATTTCAACGAAATCAAAGCAACAGGGATGCTAAATCTCATTACATCCATATTTTTCCGTAATGTTATACTTCAAAAGGGGTTGATTTAATTAAGGTTTCTGATTTAATCACATGTTCTTTAGAACACTTAAGCAAGCTCTCTGAATCATGAACATCCTTCACAAACATCCTGATATCTATACTTGAGCATATTTAAGCGGGGGTATGCAGTTTTGAGAAAACTAGCCAGAGTAAGCTAGATTTTAAGTACCCCCCCCCCCCCCCCCTTCAGGCACAAACCCCAAAGCTACGCTGCCCAAAACACATGACTAAGCACGCTAGCTCTAGCAACACACAACGAGTGCATGGGCAGGGTTGCGCACTGTTACCCCAGGTAAAAGGTAGACAGAGAGGCCAATCATCTCATTGGATGTACTCATTACAGCCTGCGACAACCAGATACCCCCAGATACACTCCCCCAAAAATATCCTAACGATTATGCATTATTCACACAGTTTCAATTAAGGCCCAGGCCACATCGTCTCATCTGGGCTTTTAGAATAATGAATGGGTCGTGGTCCACACAGACCCAGAGCCAGCCACATCACAGGACACATCAAAAACCACCGCTTTGCCTTTGTTCCTCTGCCCCTCAATCACATGGTGCAAAAAAAAAAACAAATTTAAAAACCCAAAAGCCCTAATCATATAAATGATTAACTAGCACGAT
>JAXIVH010000014.1:10791594-10836822 GCA_036785325.1 Urophycis tenuis | reverse complement strand
CTATTTGATTCACAACATGGAAATCTAATTATCACCCGATCGTTGGCATTCAAAGAAAAAAAAATACCTACAAGCCCGTCAGATCCTTCCATGACACCTATGCTGGAGAAGACTTGAAAGAGTGCAGTCTTTTCCCGCCCCTGGGGACGACAGCCAACAACGCTGGTGATAGCCAACGTTGAACATACGCAGTGCATGTTGGGAGGTATGCGTCTCGTATGTGTCAGAACATATGGTGAAGGAAGGGGTGGCAGTGGGTCTGCTTTTAAAACATACCACTGGAGCACGCCCCCCCCCCAGGGAACAATAACCTCCCGATCACAACAGCAGCTCTTTTAGGGGAGGGTCCTGTGTCACAACCCCCCCCTCCTCATGAACCCAATCTGTCCTCCTAATGGGGACTCCATGCACCTCAATCTTCCCTTTCCGATATCCTTGGCGGCTGCCTGGGGTGGGAGGCTGGGGGGATGGGGGGGAGGAGGTGTACAGGGTGTCGGTTACGGTTCGATACGAGCCGTGAACGCACTTCAGGGCAGATACTCTTACCGGGCATGTTGGGTCGGGTGAGCCGGGGGAGCAGTGCGTTTACCCTGCTGTTCACCCCGTCCACCCTAACAAGGACGGCTGATAGCACTGCGCCATGACAACATGCTGGGACTGGGGAACACGGGTGGAAAGAGGGGTGCCGAAGCAGGATGGATGTGTGCATATAGGGGGCGGAAAAGAGTGAAGCGGGTGAGGGTGAGAGAGAGAGAGAGAGAGAGAGAGAGAGAGAGAGAGAGAGAGAGAGAGAGAGAGAGAGAGAGAGAGAGAGAGAGAGAGAGAGAGAGAGAGAGAGAGAGAGAGAGAGAGAGAGAGAGAGATAACAGAAGTGGAAAGAGAGCGATAGTCTCTGAGGATGGCAGGGCATAAATATTTGATGTGTTACTATTTTAACATAAATATTAAACCGATCAAAACATGCAACATTGATGAGCTCTATTTTTAACCCCCTGGAGGGTCTCTCCCACACACACACACGCCCCAACACACACACACACACACACACACACACACACACACACACACACACACACACACACACACACACACACACACACACACACACACACACACACACACACACACACACACACACACACACACACACACACACACAGCGAGTGGTCCAGGAAGGAAGGGATAAAGTGTTCTTGAAGAGCGGTAAACAATGACAGTAAGAAGACAAGAGTGACTGCGGAGGGGGATGTCTAGCAGCAGACAGTATGTCCTTCCCTCCCTTTATGTGCCTCCTCTATCCCTACACCACGGCTGTAGTCGCCAACACAGACAGCCAAATGTTCTTGCGGGCTCATCGAAAAGCACCGTGTTTCCAAATACAGTTTAGCTTGCAAATATACAAAAAACCACGAGAGGGGAGGGAGGGGCTGGCAGATTCATCCGCATTCCGCTTCCTCTCCCCTGCAGGTGTGTGTGTGAGTGTGTGTGTGTGTGTGTGTGACAGCGGTGGCGTCAACGGATACGCTGCAGCATGGGCGGGGCGCGGCCCCGGCTCTACAGCCTGATGTCTGATGCAGTGATACAGCAGGAGGAGGAGGCTGAGGAGGGTGTGATGGGGGGGGGGGGGGGGCATGGCAGGAGAAAGCAAGGTCAACACATGTGTGTGGATATTACATCCAGCCAATAACTTTTATATTGCTTCTCCAGGGCCTTCGCCATGCCCCATAAATCTGCAGCGTTATTGTTGTGCCTTTCCTGAATCGGGGATGCTGATACATCTTTGGAGAGGGAAAATTGCAAAATAAACTCTTGGATGTTAAGCGGTGTAGCAGACATTGGATATATGTTGAGGCGTTCAGTCATTATGGAGCCGGCAGGGGTGGGGCTTCTTGCTCAAGGACACCTACAGGTAGACCTCTGACGTTGTGTTTGAACATAGAACCTCTAGGTGGGAAGACAAACAGCACACCACTACCCTGCATCAGAAACTAAAACAAATACACATGTTCAGTCATTTTCTATCCAGCATAAAGCTTAGCGTGTCTTCCCTTTGAATCACAAATTCCTTTTCACTTTAGAAGCAACATGGCTACCGTATCTAATAAGTCACTGTCATGGAGAAATGAAAGAGCTGCCTATGTAGCGTTAGCCACATCACATAAAGCCGCCAGCGGCCCTCCATGGTGGCGTGCGGGGGGTAGGCGGGGGGAGCAGGCGGCGCTGTGCCGTCAGGGCAGCACATACCTGGACACACGATTGGCTAACGGCTGGGAGGGGCGGGACATACCTGGACACACGATTGGCTAACGGCTGGGAGGGGCGGGACATACCTGGACACACGGCTGGCTAACGGCTGGGAGGGGCGGGACATACCTGGACACACGATTGGCTAACGGCTGGGAGGGGCGGGACATACCTGGACACACGGCTGGCTAACGGCTGGGAGGGGCGGGACATACTGGCTGACGCAGAATTTGCATAATTGTGCATAATTGTGGCCATTTGTGTGATTATGCAAAACCATTAAGGCGAGGCATGTGTAGGTCCATCTGTCTGCAGCGATGTTGATGTAAGTTGATGTGTGTGCGTGTGTTTCTACTATTCACTACAACTGTCATTTAGCAAACCAAATTTGCATTTACTGTTAGTGGTTAGACAGTGGAAATTGAATTCAGTTTGAAGTCAAAGACACCCACACCATCACCCTAACTATGACCCACACTGTCACACACTATCCTGTTCCTTTCATGTACATTATTTTCCAAGACTTACAGGTTTGCCTGTGTGTGTGCGTACGTGCGTCCATGCGTGTGTGTGTGTGTGTGTGTGTGCATGCGTGTGTGCGTGCGTGCGTACATGCATGTGTGTACATGCGTGTGTGTGTTTGTGTGTGTGTGTGCATGTGTGCGTGCGTGCGTGCTTACATGCGTGTGCGTGCGTGCGTGCGTGCGTGTGTGCTTACCTCGAGCTGAGTGAAGATCTTCTTGATGTGGCGGTAGCAGCCCTCGGCAATGTCCATGTCCTCCTCGTAGGTGCGGCCCCTGAACACGGGCTGCGGGGCGTTGGAGAAGTACTGGTGGAAGGGGAAGTGGGCCGCCACCGCCTCCGCCTCCACCTGCTTGCCCTGCTTGGGCCGGACTTTGCTCATGTACTGCTCCCAGCGAGAGATCACCTGTGGTGGGGACAGAGAGGAGAGGCAGCAGCCCCCCTCCACGCTGTGAGGAGTCTGGACTGGAAACACATTACTACCCAGGCTACCTTTTCTGACATCAGCACATCACAAATGTGTATGCAAATGTGTGTGTGCACACCCGCATGCACACACACACACACACACACACACACACACACACACACACACACACACACACACACACACACACACACACACACACACACACACACAAAGCGTAAAACCGATCTAATTAAAAAAAAAAAGGATGTACATGACAACCTAGCTCTATAAATACCCTTGTAAACAATTGTAAACGACACCTTAAAACAAAGAGTGGTTAATTAGCGTGACAAACGGCGCCCATCTGCCCAGAGGCGGCTTTACGAGCAGAGGGCGACACCTCGTTCTAAACAGAACCATCAGAGGTACACGTTCTAAACAGAACCATCAGAGGTACACGTTCTAAACAGAACCGTCCGTGGTACACGTTCTAAACAGGCCCATCAGCGGTACACGTTCTAAACAGGCCCATCCGCGGTACACGTTCTAAACAGGCCCATCAGCGGTACACGTTCTGAACAGGCCCATCCGCGGTACACGTTCTAAACAGGCCCATCAGCGGTACACGTTCTAAACAGGCCCATCAGCGGTACAGAGGGTATTGATGAGTGAGTTGACACATTGAGTCTTACAGGAGCTCAAAGGAATGCGGCACCAAGCATAAATAAACACGCTTACATGTAATCTAAGGAATGGGAATTTCGGTTTCTGGTTCCGTTCATGCTGTTCAGTGCTGTTTTTGAACTTATTATTTTATAATGTAATGTAATGGATAATAATATAATGTCAACAGTTATTGTATGAATGAAGGTGACCTCCATGGCAACAACTCTGTTATGGGAAGTGTATAAATCAGTGGCAACACCGAGGACAATATTGGTAATAGGTGATGTAAATTACCTCACTTAATAACTAGTTAATCTCATTAAAACGTTCTCCCATGAAAAAATTACGGCCCGACCATAAATAAAGCATATTAACATGGACGTACATATAATTTGTCGCGGGAGTGATGCGCATGCGCGCACGCACGCACGCACGCAAGCACACACACACACAAACATGGATTTTCAATCGGGATTCCACTCCCCCACCCCCCACTGCTGAAATTTCCATTCAATCGGGTCTGATTTCTTATTCTACTGGCTTCACTGCATCGGGGGCATTCCTCTCCTGCTGCAGCCTGCGAGCCATCACATACACACTCACACTGCCTGGGACGGGGAGGAGACAAGCTACACCCGCAGTTCCTGCTCTGCTACGGACGGCTATTTTAAGGGCCTTCTAACGACGCGCTGCACTGCGAGGAAGCAATTGTCTGCAGTGGCTTTTTTTTCTTCCTGGGGGCCAAGAGGAGAGCGATAATTAGGTGACGAGAATAAACACGGAAGGATAATATCTGGGCGTACGTCATCTGGGCAGATGGAGAGCGGTGGCCCCTCGGATGAAGCAAAGTTTGGGATTGGGTAACTGGATGTGCTCCGGTATAAATAAACCAGCATAAACCGCATGGATCAGCAGTATGCATATCTCTGATGATGATGTAAAACAAGGCGCCGTTCTGCTCTCTGCTTTATGGCAACCTTGTCTATAGGGTTATCAATGTTCAGCTATTCAGGAAAGGTCTGCTCTGTGCATTCAGAGCCACTGGCGGATTATGCGGTGGCAGAGGTACTGCAGTGTTCTCTGTAGATTTGCCTGAGGCCTGTTTTAGTCAGATGACAAACGACACACAGAACAGCAGCTTCACAGTGAATAGCAGCGACTAGGAGTTTGAAGCCATAACATAATGATGCAACGCGTGAGTTACACATTTTCTACTGCACTCTGGTGCAAATGCTCACATGAGACTAAACACACAAAGACTCATTTCAGGCAATCTTTGATTGAAGTGCACCTCATCTGGTTTGGCATTGCTTCATTTAAAGTAAGCTTGTAACACCCCTGTAGGAAGCAGTTGTTTAACGTGAAAGTTACACCTGCACTTTGAACCATATTTAGTCCAGCCATTGTTTTACTCAAACATTTGAATTTCTTATGTACATTTTTCTGAGAAATAATTCTCAAGGGATGATGGGTTTTACATTTTTTAGACACACATGGGTTCAAATAACGTGACCATTGTCATGAAGGGACGGTCAAGGTCAATCCTCCACATAATGGTACGTGAACTACACATACAATATGAAAAAACCGAGGAAGCTAAAACAAGGAATACTGTGGCTGAAAAAGATATGCATTGTCATCAGACAGCAACAAAGCATGCATGAATCATCAATTGACCTGGTCGGTGAACCAGTGCGTTACCTGGTAGAGGTAGAAGTGTCCAGCGGTCTCACACGTGTAGGAGACATCTCCTGGAACACCCAGGCTCTCCTGCAGCCTCCCTACCTCCCTGAGCAGCTCCAGTCTTCTGGCCAGGACGTAGTTCACCCTGCCATACCTGCAAGACACACACATCACATCCCCTAGGTTAGCACTGGTGTGAACAGGTTGTCACAGCCATAGTCGTATCCGTAATAGCTTACTGCACAGTAACAAAAGTTAGCAAGGCATTAGCATTGGCTTGCGACTGCTGCTGTACAATAGAACAATAGCCACAATATCTGCATAACAAGTGAACAGTGGAACATTAGTTGGGGATATCTGCTGACGATTATACATTTCATGTTTGCATAGCATAACATTGCATAGCTAATGCTGTTGATACTGGATTATAATCTGCCAAGTCATACACTTTGAAAGGATTAATATCTTCATATTCAACACATGTTCATATTCATTCACCAATTCTATGTAGCTCATCTCTTAAGCTTTTGCCGCTCTATACTAGCCTAGACAGCGTCCTGGTCACGTGACCTCACATTCTGTTTTGCTGCATGGATGGGTGAGTACCGGGTGGCAGTGTGTGCGTTACTTGTCTTGACAGACTAACTCCTTCTGCCAATCAGCATAACAAAACATGTGCTGCCATCACGGTGCACTGAAGCCTTCAGAATCACCAAAATGCCTTGTTCCCTGAAACTCTGCTAGTGCATAGTGCTTCTAGGGCTTCATGGTGCTTCTTCTTGTTTGATAGTTGTTATTGTGTGTGTTTCTGCAATAACTGCACTTATTGTGTTCTCTCTGCTAAAGTTATCTTTACAGCTAGTTGTTTTGGGAGACACCTTTACTGTATTAGATTGGTTAAATCTTGGAACTACAACACAGACCGTGATTGGCTCTGTTAAATCTTGACCTACTACAGCACTGTCCTGATTGGCTCGGTTAAATCTTGACCTACTACAGCACTGTCCTGATTGGCTCGGTTTAATCTTGACCTACTACAGCACTGTCCTGATTGGCTCGGTTAAATCTTGACCTACTACAGCACTGTCCTGATTGGCTCGGTTAAATCTTGACCTACTACAGCACTGTCCTGATTGGCTCGGTTAAATCTTGACCTACTACAGCACTGTCCTGATTGGCTCGGTTAAATTGTCATTTCAGTAAAATCAATGTGAACAGCTGGAGGTCCACACTGATCTGTGGTCTCCGGGCTAGCTCTATATTATTATCATGTGTGTAATGATTTCACTGTTATGCCAACATTCAATGGGATGCCAATTATGGGGCTTTTCAAAGACACTTCCAAAGGGATTCAATTCACACAATGTACTATAAGACAATGTGAAGAGGGGGGCTATGATGCTGCTGGATGCTCACAGGTCAGGAGGCAATATTCTGTAAATTGTAAATGTACAAATTGAATAAAATAATACAATTTATATAACATTGTGTACCATTTGCCAGTTGGCTATTCTTAAAATATAGCCCACACAAGCAATTACATTTTGACCTTCCCTTCATGACAAAGCCCACATGATAAAACAACCGACTTGGGTGAGAAAGCTAGCCTAGCAACGCTAACCTTCGTCGTAGCGGAATTCACTGTGGCTAACATTAGCTTAGCCACGGCGTGGTGCGTAGCGCATTCTAGAACACTCGCTGATGCGGATTCCAAACGAGGCCATGGCTTGGCAGCTGTACAGAGATCATGGCCACACCCAAAGTCCGCAAAGCCAAATTTCATTCTGAATTTATGAGTCTGCTGCCCGGCAAAAATCATTTTCCTACGGCGAGAAATTACAGATTTCTCGCCATAGGAACATTGCAAAATATTTTATATGAAGTAATTCTGAGACAGAACAGAGAGACAGACGAGATATGGTTATATGGAAAGAAAACTAACATCTGATTAAAGGTTGATGCTACAGCAATTTGAAAACATACTCTCTAATTATACCCCATTGTAGCTAGGGCAGCAAATTCTCTGAGTGACGTAGTATCCTCTATAGAAATTGAGCTAGCGGCAGCAAACTGAAATACTACACAAAATGGTGAAATAGGACCTGGGCTGTGTTGTAAATCACCAATAGACTTATCCTACCAAGGTCAGTGCTCTACTTTACCGCACTTAGTATGCAAGTCTGCCTGATAATACATGTTCTATTATCAAACATAACAGAGGTGGATACATCTCCTATAGGTGCGATAAGATGGAATAACATCACTCATGGATGGACATGCAGGTGCCACAAATATACATGCCATGATGCACATATACAGGGGACAGGCCGTGTCAAATGTGAACACAGCCGCTATTTTTAGACTCTTCTCCAAGGTCCCAAAGTCAGCGGGTTCCTCAGACCCAATGACACTGTCCTTCCTGGCGTGGCCTGGCTTGGCTTGGCTTGGGTACAACTAAATGCAAGTGTGAAGTGACCTTTCCCATTATTACAAAACCACTGATGCACTCTGTCAGGTCCAACACATGGATTATTTAATTAAATAAAAACGGTATATGCAGTGTGGATGTGGACAAAGGTCTGCATTTTTTAACAACTTTTGTTTGTCAGCGTTATGCGTTGGCAGCGTTTGTTTACTTTGTAGTCCAAAAACAACCCAGTGAAACAATCTTAGGTGCGGTGGAATACTTAGTCACTGACTGCGGGTGGGAGTGGGAGCAGACTGTAGCTAAAGCTGGAGTTTGTTGGAAAAAATATGCTGCATACAAGCAACCCCATTCTTCATTATTTGAAAAATGGTGCATTAAAAAAAAAAGAACCATAAACTCCTTTACACTGGTTTTCACAGCCCCAACCCGACATCTTAGTTGACGTAGTAGCTGCAATAGTTACCATGGCGATTTTAAAAGCTCCAAATAGTCTCCACCGCCACTGTTCACACCCCACGTCTGGTTAAACACGCACAGTATTCAGTGTGAACCGCTGAGGATACGCCACTAATTAATGCTGCCGCAGCATTTCACCTTTCTGAGGCACGGCAGAGAGCGCTGCCTTTCGCTTTCCTCAAAGTGTCGATTACCAACTAAATGTGTGGTTCTCTCTCATCTTCTGGGTGGCGGCAGACCGTCAGAGAAGGAGTGGAATGGAGGGGAGCCGTTGGGTGGCGCGAGCGATGCTAGCATTACGGTGAGCGCTAAGCTAACTCTGTTCCACCTACAACTCTTCTCCCCTTTCTTTTGAGGTTCTGCATGATTCACAGGTGTGGCGAGACTGCACGCCACAGTGTGTGTCGGTGTTCCTCATCCATCACCTGCCACGCTTCACACCGCTGGCTAGCGGGGGGCGATCTGAGTGACATGTGCCGTGCTCTGCTTATTCCAAGCATCGCTAGGAGCTACACTCTAAGAGCTCAGCACCACAGATGGTGATTAAGAATGTAGGCTACCAGGCACATAAAAATAGAAACCACATGGAAAAGGCTAAATTAATATTCAATGATAGTGGGCAATTCATATTCAAAAGGCCCCACAATTGTAGAGGAGAGAGTGGCTGGTAAGTCACATCACTCACGTGTCAGTTGAAGCTGAGGCTATCTTGAGGTATTGTGTATCTCCCTCTCTCTCAGGTTGAGTGAGTCAAGTAAACAGGAGTCCCTTCCTTTTCCCCCTCCATGTCTCACTAGCAAGGACTGAGTCACTGTCCCTCGAGGTGTATCTCGCACACGCTCAACACACACGCACATGGGTATCACACGAGCAGCCACCTACTTGGTCAACTACTGTGGTTTTGCCGATTGAGTGGTTGGACTCGTGGTGCTTACTGTGGCATCTCTTTTCATGTGATTTTAAATAGAATTTCAAAATGCTCACAAACTAGGCCCAATATTGCTCCATGTATTTCAGGTTTATTTGCTTTTGGGGTTGCATGGGTATCAAAGGAGCAGCAAACTACGAGGTCAACCACTGTGGTTTTGATGATTTGGTGATTTTGGTGAACTCTTTTCAAGCTATTTTAAATGGAACATCAGAACGCTCTCCAAACTAGGCCGTGAGATGTACAGTATACAGCGCTCCATGTCTGATGTGCTCTAAGCTTTTGGCGATGACTAACAATGCAGGTCTCTTCTGCCCAGCCTGGGGATGGACCAGTTTGGCACCAGGCCACCTGCTCTGCTTCAAATGGGCCTTTAAGTCTGGGTACAAGGTCAACTGTTGCTCGGCCACACCGATGTGGAGAGAGTTAATCTGGGAGGAATTGCTGCTGATTGGGGGCTGCTGAGGGAGATCACTTACACTCACATTCATGTGACCAGCTGCTCTTCTTTGTAGTCTGTCTGTGTGTGCCTGTGTGTGTTTGTGTTCAACTTAACAGTGAACGTGTTATCATGATGTCCGCACATTGTATTTGATAGTATAATATAAGTATATAGGTCCTTTCTGTATATGTCTTAAGTTGAACCTGTCCTGTCTCCTGGCTCCAGCCTCACCTGCTGAAGTCCTTCTCTGTCTCCAGGGCCTCCTCTCCGTGTCCCAGACGCAGGAGGTGGCGTTCGTCGATGTCCAGCGCTATGATCTTCTCGAACAGCTGGTTCAGCGCCTGGGGGTCGGGGGCACACAGAAACCCATTCAGACAGGGACCCTCCACTTGACTTATGAATGTGTTAATGTGACCTTTAAGAACCACTTGTTCATCCATGCAGAAGACGTATGAAGACGGAGACACACTAAGACACAGACACACACACAAACTATCAACTGGGTTCTGGTGGTCTAAAAGAAAAGTGTAATGAGCCATTAATGCCTGAGGACTTCAACTTCAACAACAGTTCTAGGGTGCACAGCATAACACAGTCTGTGCAAGAATAGTCATTTTGCTTATCTGTATGACAAACATGGTCAAACAAAAGCCATACTCCACAAAGCCACCTGTGTGAACACGCCAGATGACTTTAGGATGAAATAGTAAGAGAACAAGTTGGGGAGCACAGAAGCTCTGTGGGACATCACTTCACTTTTCCACTTCAATTCCTCATTACCCATCTGGAGGTTCAATATCATGGCTGTTGTGTGTGTTGTTGGGTGTTATTTGGATGGGGTGGACACCCCGTTACCTGGTTAGAGTGTGTCACAATAAGAGTCCTCTGCTCGGGGAAGTAGTACCTGGTTAGAGTGTGTCACAATAAGAGTCCTCTGCTCGGGGGAAGTTGTACCTGGTTAGAGTGTGTCACAATAAGAGTCCTCTGCTCGGGGGAAGTTGTACCTGGTTAGAGTGTGTCACAATAAGAGTCCTCTGCTCGGGGAAGTTGTGGTAGAGGTTGGAGATGATCTGGACCGCAACGTCTGTCTTCCCTGTCCCGGGGGGACCCACAACCTGTGGGGCGGAGTGGATATGATCACGTGGAGAACAGAACAGTCAAAGCCGGAGGGAGCATGCAGTAGGGTAGGGTGATATGAAACGTTTTATTAGGAGCGTGAAAAGCTTGAGGACTTTAACACTATTTCCCTATCTCCAAATCTAAAGCCATTCAAAAAATGGACCAACTGACGGAAGTTTCTGATTTGGTATCTCAGGGTTTCCCACAAAAAAGGTTTGGTGGAGGTGCTTGGCTCTGTCCTGAGAAAGAGCCCAGCAGTAGCATAGGGCTGTACACTAAAACTGGAACAGTCAAATCACCGTTCTGAGTACACTTCTCACAGTCAAGGGATCGTGGGTTTTGCAAAATAATCAATCATGTGCATTGTAATAAGTAAACCAGTTATAAAGGCTGCTGTAGGTAAGATTTCAGAGAGTTGGAAAGAGGTCAAATTAATTTACACTACAAAAATGGGTATTGGGTTAAAGGGCCCCCGTTTTACCACCAGGTGTGAGAGTGATCAGCCATTACAAGCCGCCCTTCGACTTGGAGATATCACAACCAGGAGTGTCCACCGAGATGTATGCTGATGTGTAGACTAGTCCACCAGACTGCCTAGTGGACTGCAGCAACTGGTAGGCCCATCTACACATCAGACACATAGGTGGACACTCCCACTTGGGATGCCACTAAGTCACAGGGCAGAGGCGATTATGGAAGGGCTTGTAATGGCTGATAACCCCCACAGCCCTGCATGCAGCGTGGCCCCCCGGGAGCCTGCTGGGTGCACACTGCACCGGGTCAGCAGCACAGCATCCCCAGGGGTACAGGAACACAGACCCACCTTCACACAGGAAGGGGGCATTGCATTATACAGCACAATATACTGTGTATCCCTTTTGTGCTCATTATCCAAACAACACCACTCCATCCATACGCATATTTAACTTTAATAACGACAACAACAACCTTCATTGTGCTCGACTATGGGAATAATGCTTATCTAATCTACTGGGTGAATATTTATGAAACATTTTAGCCTTGTGCAGTGTTACTCAGGGTGAGCTAAAAATAAGTTGGAGTACAATTAGTAGACTCCTCTGTATAACACGCCACATAAACTGCTCCTTGATTTCAGCGAGATGAAAGGCACACCAGGCGAACGGGGAGGGAGGGAGGGGGTGGAGGAGGAGGGGTGGGGGGTGGTCTGTGTTGGCTGCTAACAACACTGACACATGCCAGGGAGGGGAGTCAGGGGGAGGGGAAAGGGTTAGAAGGGAGGGGCAGATACAGAGAGAGAGAGAGAGACGGTGTAGCAACTCAGACAAGAGTTGCACTGTGAAGAGAAGTATGGAGATGGAGAGGAAGAGATACAGACTAATTCCTCACAGCTCCACACGAACAGGAGACGGTGACGAGAAAAAGGAAGTGCGAGAGAGAGAGAGAGAGAGAGAGAGAGAGAGAGAGAGAGAGAGAGAGAGAGAGAGAGAGAGAGAGAGAGAGAGAGAGAGAGAGAGAGAGAGAGAGAGAGAGAGAGAGAGAAGAGAGAGAGAGAGAGAGAGAGAGAGAGAGAGAGAGAGAGAGAGAGAGAGAGAGAGAGAGAGAGGGAGAGACAGAGAGATAAAGGATGAAAAGTGTGAGACACGCAAAGCGGCAACTTGTTTTTTTTTACGACTGCTGGGAGCCAGCCTGCCACATTTATATTTACCACATCGCATTGCACAATAAATAACAACATGGAGTACTAGCCCGGCGCCAGCCACCATTCAGCCAGTGGGAGCGGCCAGTTTGTCAAACAGAAGTGGTTGAGCTGCCACCAAGCCATACAAGGCGGGAATGACATGTCTGTGGTTATGGTCGTACGGACCGCAGCAAGCACTCACGTACTTCTCTATAGCGAGACTCCTGTATGGGCTCTATGTGGCCCGCCTTGTGTATGCTGTGTTGGCTGTCTACAGGGTTGATTTATACAAAGGCCTTTTCCCAGAAGTGCATTTTAATGTGTGTTTGAGGCATTGGGTACATGGATGTGGTCACCCTGCGGTGTCACGGTGCGTGTCCTGAGTGATGGAGCAGAGCAGGCAGTGCTGCTGCTGCTGCTGCTGCATCAGTAAACACTGCCTGTCCCACAGCATGCTCGCCCAGCAGGCCATACAACCATATGCATTACAGAAGGGTACAATATTGTTAAATAATGCTCGTCCCAATACTCCAACTCAATACAAGACAAACTGTCAGATACACATTTGCCCAAAATCACATTTGAAGAAAAAGGATATGCTGTTAAGGATCATTTTAAGGTAATTTAGGTAAAATATTGACCGTGTGTAACTAGTTTAGACCACTTAAGCCAACATAAATGGCAGTAGAATGGTGTCAGCCCTATAGTGTAGGTTTAGTTAGAGGAGGATGCTCTTACCATGGTTAATCCTGGCTGCATTCCAGCTCGGATTGCCTCTATCTGAGTTGGGGTGAACTGAATGGTGTTCCTGGAAGAGGAAAGGAAAATATGATAAAATGTCATGATAGGTGCTGACAATTGGGAAATGTCCACACCGTTTCAACTAGGCTGCTTCACATAGTAAGCTTGCTGGTCTTCTTTATTCTCAGACTTTTCATCAAGGACGTTTTCATTTCCTCCAATTCCCAAGATTGTAATATCAAAGTATCACAAATCAATAAGGACGTTTTGGCATCCCCATTCATCCACATGCACATAGAGTTTCACAGAAACTCCAATATATCATTTGCCCAGTCCAAAAGAGCAGTAATATAACAGCCGACAGTCAACAAACCATAGGAGGCACCAACATGCATGAAAAAGCAAATGGGAAAAGCACGAGGTGCCAAGGCTAAAATATGCAGCAAGAAACATGCAAACAGCAAGGGCGGCGCTAATGGTGATGGTACTAAGCACTAGCGTCGTTTATATGATGTGTTGAAGTGATTAGAAAGAGACAAGTACACAGCAAGGGCAGTGCCAACAGCGGTGATGCTAGGGGTTAGCAAACGCTGCACACAGCCACGGTTGAGCCAACAGTGGCAACGCTAAACGTTAGTGTCATTTACATGCATTGTATTTTCATTTGCTATTATATTGCTGTGAGCCTATGGGTCATAGCTATTAGAATAGAGAACAGAGACATCTGGCTGGGGCTAATTCTAACCAGAGCTCCTGTGTGTGTGCGTTACATGTGCATAATGGGGTGACCATGAGGTGCGACCTTGTTGGGACAGGGGGTCAACCCTCTCTACTTAACGAAGGCTAGAGTGGCCCAGAGAGGTGTTGGCCGTACCGCTCTACTCTGCAGTTGCGTTACAGCAGCAGAGGTGTGACCTTTGACCTACCGTTTGGGCTGGTTGTAAGGATAGGGGCCGCGGTTGAGGGGCACGTGGGGCACAACCACCAGCGTCCGCTCAGAGGGAGAGTCCTCCTCTTCCTCGTCCGCCTTCCTCTTTTTGCCTTTGTCTTCTTTGTTGGGAACAGGAAACTTGATTCTGAAAAACACACGCACAGACACACACATACAAAAAAGCCCAAGGGCACAAAGGGAATTAGGGTTGATAACGACCAATGAATAATTGAACACAACGGGAAGAAGGAGCAATTTAAGGGTGTGACTGATTAAAGCCATTCTCAGCAGTGCTGGACGATTTATCTGTTGATGACAATGTCTAGCGAGCTTTGGAAGTGACAATACTTTCACTGACTTTAGACTGCATGTGTTACTTTCACATTTTCTTCAGTCGTAACAGCAAATAGCATAGCATAGCATACAAAATACCAACATTCAAGCATACCTGCTCAAACTCCTTTAGTTGAGAGCAGTTAGCCAATGTCAAGGTAAACAAAAATAGCGTTTAACCTTTGACCTTTTTACAACCGCTCACCTGAACGGGGGAACCTGCAGCTCGGGGTTGTCCTCGAGGACCTTGACTGTGTAACCAGGGAAACAGGAGCGCAGATGGTCCAGGGACAGGAAGGTGTCATTGAAGTCAAGTGAGGAGATCTGGTTGGGCATTTTGGAGTAGTGGGCACTTCCGGGGTCACCGTAGCCAAGGATGATGTCATGGAGCCAGTCTGGCACAACACACTCCGTGTTCATCAGGTTCCTGATGGTCTCCAGCACAGCCTGGTGTGGACGGAGAGAGAAAGTAGACTTAAGCCAGACAGTATGGCTGGGCCTTCAGTGCTGGATGCAGCAGCAGCAATAACAGGACACCTATACCAATTTCAATGGCTCACATCATTAAAGTATGTCTGTCACAGAATTGGTACCAGTCCGACATTGATCAAGAGCTGAGTGGTTATGTGGGGATTGTATGTTGGCAATTTGAAGTGTATTTTCTGAGTGTATCCTGGAAGCAGCACCAGTGTAATAGCCAGAGAAGATCATCACTTTGATGGTGCCTTCAAAGGCGGGGAAGAGGTGCTTCACTTTTTGTAATGGAGCCGTGTCAAAACATCTGGGCTTTCTCTACCGTAGAAGCTATGACAGAAATGGATGTGCTTTAACACAAAAAGCAACAACAAAACTGATTAAATAAAACTTGATTCCTTATTAAATAACCTCGAACTGAAATGTTTTCTTACAACGTCGACCAGTTAATGCTGAACAACAGATCAAAGCAGGACTACAGCAGACAGAAATGAAACATCAAGGACGGTGAAGGAAGGTGAAGGGTGTTGTATATCACAAGGTCAACCACAGAAGAGTGCTGCTGCTTGGTAGTTGCGGCGAATGGCCTTGGTGGGGGTGGTAATCCCAGAGCTGCCCTGCCCCCAACCTCAGTGCTGCACGACCCAAGCAGTCCAATATAGGTGAGTGATCACCCAGGGTTGACGTGGGCAGGGCGAGAGCTCAAGGCCTCGGCAGTCAATTCAGAGAGAGATATGGAGAGAGGAGACAGAGATGAGCGAGGAGGAGAGGAGAGAGATAGAGAATGGAGAAGTGAGGGGGTGAACGAGACACTGCGGGATTGGAAGAGATGGGTTGTGTGAAAAGGGAGAGAGAAATGAATGAGCAAAATGGGATGGAAGTGAAATAGAGAGAGGCAGGTAGAATGGAAGGAAGGGGTGAAGAGATGGACCGGGTTAAAGAGAGCTAGAGATAAGAGCAGATGGAGGATGACCAAAACAGAAATAGAGGTGGGGATGAAAGAGAAACAAGAAGTGGTGGAGAGGGGAGGTGGGCGGGGCACCACAAAGCCTTCATCACAAGGAGTGGTGGAGAGGGGAAGTGGGCGGGGCACCACAAAGCCTTCATCACAAGGAGTGGTGGAGAGGGGAAGTGGGCGGGGCACCACAAAGCCTTCATCACAAGGAGTGGTGGAGAGGGGAAGTGGGCGGGGCACCACGAAGCCTTCATCACAAGGAGTGGTGGAGAGGGGAAGTGGGCGGGGCACCACGAAGCCTTCATCACAAGGAGTGGTGGAGAGGGGAAGTGGGCGGGGCACCACAAAGCCTTCATCACAAGGAGTGGTGGAGAGGGGAGGTGGGCGGGGCCACGAAGCCTTCATCGCAAGGAGTGGTGGAGAGGGGAAGTGGGCGGGGCACCACAAAGTGATGGAGAGGGGAAGTGGGCGGGGCCACGAAGCCTTCATCACACAACCATGTCAACGCACCTTGAAGTTGTTCTCTTTGGGTTTGCGTCTCATGATGATGTTGAAGGACTCGTAGGGATCCTCGGTGTGGTTCTGGATGCTGCTGGTCATGTCCTGCTGGTACTGGTTGGGGTCCAGCCACACTCTGAAGGTTCTGGAGTCTCCTCGTAGCTTGGGCTTTGGCTCAGGTCCTGATTAGAAACGGGAAGTGTAAGTGCTAACAGTTTACCATCTGGATGCAATATTACATTGGATGTCAAGCCAGTATTCAGCAGTAAAACAATAAATATGTGAAAACGAACACATTCAGATGGCTTGAGGAAAACACGTACTTGTTGACATAATTTTTGGATCGATTTATATAATTTGATCTGCCAGTTTCTAAGCAGCTTTTAAAAGTACTGGCTTCACAGAGAGAACACATGCAACACATCCGGTGTGGTAGAGGTTCAAAGGAGAGGCAGTGGGCGTGACTGGTGAGGCTGCATTCAACTCATTAGATCCAGAATCATGGCAGACCCGCGTATGTTCACAAGCATCTGGTCAACGCAGCCTTCGACCCCCAACCTCTACATAATACGGAATACCTTTTAATCCCCCCAAGCTCTCCGCTTATTACATCATCAACAATGACTGACGTGTTTACAGTCACCACCCAAAAAGAACAACAGACAAAAACACTAGAGACATCTATAAATAAGCAAAAGATAAGCGTCTTCATTAAAAGACACGGTGACATCAGGGCATGCTGGGAGACTTCAGAAACCTTGCCAAATATAGGACACACATGGTGGGTTAACCCTGGGCTTAGGATTCATGGGGAGTTGCATAATTCACGTAGGATAGGGTGGGGCTGATATAAAGCAGTCACCCTGGTGGGGAGATGAGATGTACATGAAATACTGTTTTGACAAGAAACACATCAACAAATAAATACACGCACACACACGGGTAAGTACACAAAATAAACACACAGACACACACTAATCAACACAAAAAGATAAACACACACACAACTATATGAATAAACAGACAAACAAACAAAAAACACACACTCAAACATGTAGTGTGGCCTTGCACTGGCTGCAGTGACTAGAGGTGACAGGGCTGACAGAGCAAGGCTGACGGAGCAGGGCAGGGCTGGCAGGCCACTGTGATGCTGCGCAAGGCTCCGGCAGACATACTGATGGCATCGCTGCTTCACTGCCACTGCAGCCGCACCAGCGAGCCAGAGAAACTCATTCCTCCTGTCCTCTTGTGTGAACATCCCTGCACGCAATGAGGTGCTTATTTGAATGCTAAATAGGTCTGCCATAAAAAAAATATATATAAAAATGTGGCTTACACCCCCCTCTCAAATAAATCAATGAACAAAAAGAAAAACATAGACATTGAATAATAATGTCTTTAGTCAAGTCAATGGTCATTATCGCATTTCATTACATTAGTATTAGTATTAGTATAGTACCAAAGTATTGTGCCCTTACTAGCGTACAGACACCACAGTCCACAACAAGTTTTGGAAGTTGCCATTGGCACCGTCTTGTTTGGTCAAAGCAAGACAGCAAGGCTGCAAGCAAGACTGGTGATGAGTGGTACGTATTGCCTGTTCAATGCTCCACTGCTACAGAAGCACACTAAACCACTCAGCAAACAAACAATAAAGCGTCACAGAGAAGCATGCGGCTGTTTAATCACACACATGAAGCACAGAGCCAGAGAGAGCGAGCGTGTGTGTGCAGGTGTCCGTGGCGACCCCTCAGGTTAATGGAATGGTAATGCAGACAGGTCAGGTCGCTGTGTGACCATCACCATGACAACACCTCTCTGACCCCTTCAAGAGGAGTGCACGGAGGGTGATGTAAGCGGTCCGACCGGATTGAGGGCGATGTGTTCCACTTGTGTCGCGGCCCCTGTGTGTGTGTGTGTGTGTGTGTGTGTGTGTCTGTGTGTGTGTGTGTGTACCTGGAGTATGTGATGGTTTGAGTGTGTTTGTGTATTTTTGGTCACCTTTGTTTACCCTTTAAAAAAATAATAAAATAGTGGCACACAGGAATTACAAAAATGTGCACACAGCAAAATGGCTCCTGCTTTACACGCCAACATGCATGTGTAGGAGTATGTGTGTATGTTGAGCATGCGTGTGTGCAGTTTGTATGTACTGTATGCATTATTGTGCATTCTTTTCAATTAACTTGCCTGGTTAAATGTACAATATATCACACAGACAAAGCAAGAAAATGGGTACTGCAGTCCAAATTCACAACATTGAGAGAGAGAGAGTTGTCACTGCACCATCCTCCTCTCCAGACATGCAGTGCATGTGGGTGGCCAGGTTGTGGACACTGAACAAGACGCCAAGCACAACATGATATGTTGAGACAGGCGACGACGGGTCCTATGTTATACGTTGATCATCAATGCATACGTTTACATTTTTTCATTGTTTGCAATAAAGCTAACGTGGTATCATTCTTGAAATATTTCTGGGCTCCAGGCTGCCTCCAGCTTTCAAATGCAACTCCAATGTTGACCTGTGTTTCAGCACAGCTTGGTCATGGAGCTTTTTCGAAAGAGGATGAGGCTTTTTAGGTCGGGTAGAATCTATAGTACCACCTCAGTTATCTTGGTCCTTTGCTCCCCCTGCAGCACACTGTGTTTGCATGCCAATTTGTTTCATATATGGCAAGTGATGATAATAAATCATAACATGACACAGAGGCACAGACAAAAACAAACGTTCTTTCCCGGAAATGAAATGAAGAAGACACACACTGGCTGTAGTATTGTTGTCGGAGACGCCCAGTGTTTCCAATAAGCATGTTTCCCTCTTATGATTTTATGATGTGGCACATGAAATGCATTACATACATGTATGTATGCCTACACGCATGTGCCCACATGTGCATGCGCGTACGTATGCACGGGTACATGAGCCAACAGTGGTACGCACCTTCCTCAATGACGCGCCCTTTGTCGTCCAGCATGCCCTGCACCTCGCAGCCCCTCACGTACACCAGGCCAGTCTGCCCCACAAAGGGCTGGCGCCGGTCGAAGCGCGTGCCGTAGGGCAGGTTGGGCCGCACCGTGACCAGAAAGCAAACGTCGTGCTTCCGCAGCCCTGGAGGAGGGGGAGAGCCGTGGACAGGTGGACACAGAGAGGCAGGGACAACAGGAGGGTGTTGGGGTGGTGTAGATGTAGGAGAGTAGAGGAGGATGGAGAGGGAGGAGGGAGACAGTGGAGAGAGATGGAGGTGAGGGAGGGACGGAGAAGGAGAGTAGAGATATATATGGGGGAAAAAATAAGTAGAGATAAAGGGAGTAAAGGGAGTGAGAGAGAGAGAAGAAGAAAGGGAGAGAAGGAAGGGGGTTGGGGGTTAGGAATAGTGAAACAGAGAGATAAATTGCCCGGTCAGACAGTGTTCAGCTGATGTTTAAAACATGAAGCAGTAATGGTACAATGGGGACAGCGAGCAGGAAGCTGAGAATTGCATCGCACTCCACACCTCCAGCAAACTAATAACCAAAAAGAAAGGAAAAAACAATAGGGATTTGTGCAAGGGTGGTGTAGAGTGAAATAAATAACGACAATATATCTTTATATAATGATGTTGCAACATAACATGAAATATTTGTGGAAGCTAATTTTCTGTGGACCAACGGAAGCATGCCAAAATGGAGCTTTGTTCTCGTGGTTGTCACAGACAAATGGTATAATTTGCCTATTGACTGTAGTGATTTATATATTGTCCTGAAGATACTTACATAGGCGACTTTTATTGTGCTTGAAGGTGCTTTTATAGCATGCTCTAGCATGCATAGAGTCAAAATGAGCATGGCTGACCTGCCACTCTCAACATTGTGCACAGTGAGCCTGTCTACAACACAGAAGGAAGCCAAAGACATAGCGAGAGCCTGCATGGTGGATAGCCCAGGACAGCTCCATGAACCCTCTCTCTAACACTCTCCAATAAACCACTGATGGGGCAGACAGAGGAAAGGCAACGCAGAAGAGGAAGTCATGGGGAGGAATCATAAAGTAAGACTCATAACGGGATAATGCTACAAGGCAAATAAATCATAAATTTAACTCATATGCAAGTGGGTGCTGGATCATCAATCTTACATGGTTCAAACCAGAATAAAGAATAATGTCATTTGATTAAACACACCTTCCCACTCGTGCTTGATGTGGTCTCTGACGTTGAGGTTGATGGTGACGTCTGCGCGGACGCGGGCGGGCCAGTTCTCCCCGATGTTGGGCTTGGCCACCTCCACGATGGAGAAGGCGGTGATGCTCTGAGCCATCCTGGCCCAGCCACCAAACACCGTGCTGCCGTACTCTGACTGCCTGCGGAGGGGAGGACCGCACAGGACAACAGCAGTGAGGAGGTTGCATTTGGCTGTTGCCACAAACTTGCTTCGATGGATGTTTTTTGTTCCTTCACTGCACCAAATAGTTAGTGGGCCAGTTTTGCTGCTATGCAGCCCGTGTACAGTGTGTGTGTCAGGAGCAATGCACTATTATGGTGCAATGCACTATTACTGCCACTGGTTCGTATAACTTCATAAGATATTGATAGAGCCAGTCATATGAATGGCATCGCCACTTAAGAGGAATTTTAGATACACGTCATGACGTCATGACGGAGCATGTAGGGGTTGGGTGTCACCTGTCTACTTCACACTATCCTGCACCTCTTATCATGTATGCAACTCTACTTTAACAACAGGAAGAAGAACACAAGGAGGCAGAAGCCCACCATGGCTTCATGCGTGCCACCACGTCCTCGATGTCCTGTCTGATCTCGTAGGTGGACTCCAGGCGGAAGAGGTTGAAGTTCCTCAGCAGGTAGTCGTGGAGGGTGAGGAACTGGAGGTTCAACTTGGGCAGAGCAAGACAACCTGTGGAGGAGGAATGACAAACAAAACACTATTCAAACACTGCATTTGTATGGGTTTCCCATGGGATGTTTGTGGATGATACACCACTACAATCATGTCTTTGGGTCACAGCGCGGGATGAACATGCATTTCTCCTACTTCTGTAAGACAATGGAGAGTGTTACACGAGTAATGCGCTTAGAGGGTGCAGCTCTGAAAGGCGGTCTTCAGGGCTGAAGGTGCCCCTGCCAACTAAAGAGGATTCCCAGTGCGGAGTGTTTGTGATCTGCAGCAGGTTAAGTGCCTTTGCAACAAGAGATAACAGGCTTGTGTGTGTGAGTGAGTGTTTTGGTCACATGAATGTGTGTGTGTGCGTGCGTGTGCGTGCGTGTGTACGCCCAGTCTGTGCACCCGATTAGTCAAGCTAACACAACGGTGCACCACACAGACACATCTCCAGTGTGCCCAATGCCACACACACCTTCGCCAGAGTAGTACTCTGTGGGGACGATGTTCTCATCCCAGATGATCTTCTCCGTTGGATAAAGAGGCATCTGGTTGAGCTGCTCGATCTGAGATATCCTGCGCTCGTGCCGAGAGACCTGCAGGCGTGATGGGAGAGCAGGACAAAGAGTGAGGTCACACAAGGAACACTGAAACAAAGGAATTAAAGAATATTACACCAGGTCTACAGAATATACACACTAATGAAGTACAATCAAATCATGTACTCTGGAAGTGTGATACCCCATCTTCCTGCTCAGCCTCTGGGGTGTTGGGCCGGTCCCTTGCTATAAGACGGAGCACCCCTTGAATTTATATGTCTATCTTATATGTCGACTCCTGCGCACTTCAACAAGGGCAACCTGTAAACCTCCCATTGCACATTTGTTGTGACCATTGTAGGATCTAAAACTTTCCTTACAAAACTGTTGAATTCAGGAAACCGTACAAATCGGCTGTCTGTAGTGCTATCCAAATGATAGACTGCCCTGGCATTTTGATTAATCGAGCACATTCTACAAAAATGTAGTTGCATTCAACAATGACCAGGCACAACACCTCAATGTGTTTTTTGTGTGCAGTGTGCTGTTAAATTATTCATCAGGAAAATGAGAGCAAGGGATATTTGCTGAATACAGACCAGCTCATCTATTCAGCAGAGGAAATAAACAGCCTAAACTGGTCGAACTACACCTCTCTCTCTCTCTCTCTCTCTCTCTCTCTCTCTCTCTCTCTCTCTCTCTCTCTCTCTCTCTCTCTCTCTCTCTCTCTCTCTCTCTCTCTCTCTCTCTCTCTCTCTCTCTCTCTCTCTCTCTCTCTCTCTCTCTCTCTCTCTCTCTCTCTCTCTCTCTCTCAACCAACTGTGGGTTTCATTATGCAATGGCCTCTCTGTGGTGTCTGACCCATCTCAGTGTCCTGCGGGTGAGGCTCTGCTGGTACAGAGCATGATGCACAGGGGTGAGGGTGGGTGTTGCACACAAATGAGTCCCCTGACATTGGCTCCTGCATCAACCTAATCAGCTCATTATGAAGAGGAGATCCTCCATCTCCTCTCAGTGCTGACCCGAGGAGGTGCGGAGAAGGTAATTAGTAGTAACCACTGGTCAGCCTGCCAGCTCCCCACCCTTTGATGAGGACACCCATGCGTGTGCCAGTGTGTGTGTGTGTGTGTGTGTGTGTGTGTGTGTGTGTGAGTGTGCCAGTGTGTGTGTGTGTGTGTGTGTGTGTGTGTGTGTGTGTGTAGGTATGCTTTGGGGACACTAGTGAGACAAGGGATTGAAAAAGTCCTGGAGGAGAATTTTTTATAATGTTTTTGGAGAAAAAGGAGGACAGAAGAAAAACTGGAATATACAATAACAGACTCTCTCTCTCCTTTATGTTAGCGTAAGTCTCTCTCTCTGAGATCTCTCAGATCCAACATTACATAATTAGATTCAAGAGGAGTGTGTACATGCAGTAATGAGGGACTGCACACATTCCAAGGTCAAGGGCATAAAGTAGTGACTGACCAAAACAAAATACACTTTAATACCACAGTGCTGCTGGGCATCCACACAAAGTACTTGCTTTGCTTACCAATGAGTGTTCACCTAACTAAAAATATATTGTTCACAGTTACTGATTAAAGGTCTACACAAAAATAAAATGACAACAAGAGGCAGAAGCTGCTGGAGAATGGTGGTATCCCAGGACATCCTCCAATACACAGGGGAAGAGAAAGGAGCTGGTGGGGGGGGAGTACATCAGCACTTACCAGCAGCTCAAGGAGAACCGTCATCACATGGGTGGTGTCCTGCCCTTCAGGCAGCTCTGGCAGCAGACACAGGTACGAGGCCACCCGGTGGAGGGTGTTGGGACTGTAGAGACGAGATCACCACAAACACAGAGGTGCGGTGAAGTCAAGGGAGACGAAAAGGACAATATAAGCAAAAAAAACAACACACTCAGGGCACTGCGGTATGTTTTGAACGTAGCCCTGCACTTTGAATCCATAATACAGTACAAATCGATCGTGCACTTGGGTTATTTCTGTGCCAACAGAATCCTACAAAAAGCAAACGGTATTGATTACTTAAAAAGGTAAATGTTAAGGCTTTGAAAGGAGAAGAAACAGAACCTTTTCCATTACTAACTACACTGTTATTTAGTATGCCATCAAACCACCCCTTGTGCTTCTTCCTCAGCCACTGAAACTTCCAGTCCCCCAACAATTAGCACAGCTGTCCATGCAGCAGAGGAAACCACAGAAGGGATCCTCATTTTGTGCAGCGCTCCTGTGCTCCGACGCCGCGGCGCCGTCCTGCCGTGTCAGCAGCAGGCGTGTGCTGTGGGGCCGCCGTGCGTTGGTGGGGATTATGAAACTCAAAGCCCGTCTCCGAGAGGCCGGGCGCAGCTCTCTGCAAGCACACCCGTCTCCATCACGCTGACACGCTGTGACAGAGACCGCTACACGCCGGCGTGCACACGGCGCCGCCTGCTCCCTCGCACGGGGATCCACTCGACTGTTTCTGTGTGTTTGTGTGTGTGTGTGTGTGATTGCACGAGTGGGTGCGTTCTACATGCATGTGTGATTTTTTTGTATCTGTATGCTCGTTTTTGTGTGTGTGTGTTTCTATGCATGTGCGCTTGCATGCATTTGCATGAGTGTGTGTCTGTTTGCATGCGTGCATGTGTGTTGCTTGTATTTGTTTGTAGAGGGGCAGTTTGCATTGGTGTGTGTGTGTGTGAGTGTGTGCGTGTGAGTCCAAGTCCCTCTTCATGATGCGATGTCTGACCACTTGTGGGTGTGTGGTTGGTGGTGATGGTACAGCAGGAGGAAGGAGGAGGAAGGGGTAATGAGGAAGAGGAAATGCTGCAGTCTACAAAACTCAACAGCCCGGGCCCGTTATGGGTCACGCGAGCCAGGCCTCCTTTTCCTCTTGCTTCAGAGGCAGCAACAGCAGCACGGTGGCTCACTGTGGGGGTGTGCAGATGAGAGGAGACTGGACCAGGTCAGGGCTGACAGCTGAGCCACTGGCAGGGAGAAGGTGAGCTAGCAGGACACGCAGCTCCTCGGGAGGGACTGGCTTCTAGTTGCTCCACTCTCTGGTCTGACCTTCCGGCTGGCTCATTAGTGAGACCTCCACCGGCCTGTCGTCACAGTGCATGTACAGCTGTTCCAGCTAGAAACCTCGTTTCGCAAATTTGTACATACATGGCATTCCCTAAAAGCCTTTATATGGACAATATCTAGATGGATGTCTTCAATAAAGAACCCCAACATGTGATTCCTGTACAGACTGAGCAGCAAAATGTCCAAACATTGTGTCAGTCGAGATCAATCGTTGCACCTTGACAGAAGCCGTTTCACCCTCCGTGATGTGTTCACACTTATCATTGAGAATGTGTAAATGTTCCTGATTGTGCCGTCTAAAAGTAACTTTTTGCATGAGCCGCACCACGTATTCTGATGCGTGACTTCGGTAAACGTTCTCAAATTGTTGCTTATGTCACCTCCTTTTCACAACGAGAGCCTTACTGGGTTTCCATTGCACTGAGGAAACCCATCACGTCTTAGCTGAGAAGAGAGTGTATGTTTGCCGTAATGCCGTGTCGGTGTATTCCAGGGACTTAGCAGATAAATCCAGAGTGGCGGCTGACAGGGAGCTTAGCCGTCAGGGTGGCATAGTTGGAATAAACCGCCGTTACCTTCACAATGTTTGTGTGAGGAAGTGCCTTGTTGAATATGATGGGGAAGCGAAGGTGCTCCAGTGACATTTGGGGAACATTCAAACAATCAACGGCCCACCGCAGTCGCTGAGCAAACAGGGGGGGAGTGTAGCGTGGGTAAGTCTCTACCGAGCTCAGCTCCGCTCACATCCTGTGACTCCAAAAGGGGTTTAGATGTTCGTAATCCAAAACAGAAGTTCAAGCAGGGTGGTGCAAGTGAGCATCGAGCAAGTGTTTGTCTTTTTATAATAAAGTCACCGAAAAATAACCCCTGATGGAGAAGGAACTGGCAACACTTAATTCAATGCTGATAATATTTTTCCAACTTTTGTGAAAGATGCAAAATGTCTTTTTTCCGTTGCAGGGAAATCAGCGCTCTTTAGTGGAAGGGGGCAATGTGATGACGATCACTGAGACCAGTAAACAAAGGAAAGACCACGGGCAGGTCTGTCAATCCAAACAAGGGCTTTTTAGCGTATCTAGTGGACCAACGGGATCTGACAAACACAGCTGTTCAAAGAGTTTACTCTCCAGCCGCGGCAAATCGATTAAATTAATGAGGCGTGTGTCCCTCTCTGGCTGGTACCGGCTGCCCGTTCAAACGCTGGCCAGCTTCTGTTTAGCAGAACCAGAGACAGCCCTGCTGACGCCACGGTAATAACCCTGAGGAGGGCGATCACCACAACAAGATCCCCTTTTTGGACCGTCTGGATTAGGAAAAAAAAAGAGCAAGAGGTGGAGGATGCTCCATCATTCTGCTGCTCGCCCCATGGAGTGTCAGGCATTGTGTTCAACGCGATGCAGGGAAAGGCATGCGGACTGCATTTCAAACAGGAGGCGTGACAGTGGCGGACGGGACTTGCCTTGCAACTGCTAAATAAATATAGCTACTGTCCCGGCAGCCATGACAGCCTCCTTCACAGTTGTTGATGCAAATTGGACGCCCTTTGGCTTGGCTGTGGCAGATTGTAACTCAACACACACATCCCCATCACATTACTCACGACACATTAGTCTAAAACACTGGCAGAACGCTGTCAATGATGCTGTTTACTAGTCCCTTGCACAACCCCCCCCCCCCCCCACCTTGGCTGTGGCCGTTGTAAAGTCAAACATCTACCTGAGCTGTCCAAACAGTTTGGTCAGAGACTCCCGGGTGTCCACCGATGCCACGTTGGACAGTGCAAAGTCCAGGAGCTCAGGGAAATGGGCAAAGGCTGCTCTCTGGAACAAAAAGAAGATTGGACAATATAAATAACCGGACACAGGGAAAGGTTTCCATGCAGACACATGCAGGCTGTCATTCTACCAAACGTTCTGTCAAAATTCCGCTTTCGATTTAGTTCTTTTTGAAATCCCGGGAGCATCTAATGCCTTTGACACAGTGCAGAGAAGCCCCACCGGTTGGGTGACATGTGGATGTTCTGGTACTAACAAGCTGACCTCCTATACGGCTGCTAGTCACAGAGCAGGTCTATGAGACAGGCGGAGCACGGTGGGAAAGAGAGTCCCATTCCAGGTGAGTGCACTGTCTGTACTGCCTGGTGCAATGTTATCACCTGCAGAAGGCCTATGCTAGTCACAGAGCAGGTCTATGAGACAGGCGGAGCACGGTGGGAAAGAGAGTCCCATTCCAGGTGAGTGCACTGTCTGTACTGCCTGGTGCAATGTTATCACCTGCAGAAGGCCTATGCTAGTCGCAGACGGAGCTCCAGAACCAAAGCATCTCCATCAGACGCAGCCCAATGGTCCATCTATCAACGTGACTTGTGTCTGACCTTCCTTATATATTCATCTACAAGAGGCGTCAAATTGCTGCTCTACTACTACTACTACTACTAATAATAATAATATTCATAGCGATAACTATATTGTGTGTCCACATGTCATAACGATTCCCCAAAAATGTGCCTTGAGTCTCTGTTTGGAGTAGTTGGTGTGTCCTAAAAAGCTTGGGTAACACTGATATACAGGATGGACATTTGCTGGTTGACATGTAAGGAAATGCCTTGGAGGGATTTTGCATGTGTCAAAAACATTTGATACAGCGAACATATCAACAATATAGTTTGGACCGGTCATCAACACCTAACATCATTATCATTGCATCCCTGTTACATGTATCCTGTGTCACCAGAACTGCCTGTGTTGAATATAATAATAATAATAATAATAATATATAATAATAATAACAGTGCCTTTAAGAGATGCTTTGATCCAAAGTGAGGTACAGTAAATATGAGATAGGTGAAAGGCGTAAGGGGGTTCAGCCTTTTGCTGGGTACAAGACTATCCTCTGTAACTTTCACTAGAAGATCTGAATAACACCACGCTAACGGGCACCTAAACATCATTTACATGCTCTTTACATGCTGCGGCAAATGATTCATATACTAAGCAGAGGGAGAAAGAGGAAGACAGAGGGAGACAGAGGGACACTAAACCAGGGGAACAAAAAACAAGACAACATTTTAGCAAACACTGCGTTTCCTGAACCGGATCTCTACATCTTGCACCAACATATAACAATTCCATACTGTCCTTTGACTGTCTGCCCTCCCGGCCACATAACCCTCCACTACAGGTGCACATCAATATCCACAGTGAGTGGATCCACAACCGATAAATAAGCCTGTTTCCTGGGTGCATCTGTTAGGAGAGATGCAGCCATGGCAGAAAAGAAAGAAGGGCAAAGTGGCACTGGAGTGCGGGCTGCCAGTTTGTCTCCATTTACCTGAAGGGAAGTGATTCTATCATAGTGCAAAGTGGTCATCTCTTTCTGCGTCAGCGCATTTCCTGTCTGGTCATTGATCTCAAAGCCCGTGTAGAACTTCAGCATGTCCAGCAGCTAGAGGGATGAGGCAGCAACAAAACAAACACACACACACACACATTCACTTACTGGGTTACTGGAATGTGCCGTTTGTGGTGTCTGCATTTTTCAGCGTGGCTGTGTGTATGTGTAGTGTGTGCATGCGTGTGCGTGAGAGAGTTTGTCTTACCTGAGAGAAGAGGTGACCCTCCTTCTCCCTCTTGATGAGGTTGGACAGGTGACAGCTGACCACGAGGTGGGAGTTGTCCAGCACAGTGTTGAACCAGCGCCTGGTGGGGAGCAGGGCCTAGAGACAGGGGGAAGAAGTAGATGTACTTTACTGGTTCCAGATGTGATATGTGGGTGTCACACAGAAGTACAGCACAGGAACAACAATTCTAAAATATACCATTTTAAATAACAATGTATAATAAGAATATGCAAAAAAAAAAGCTTCTGAACATACCGCATACTTAAACAAACAGGATAAATAGAACTACTTTATAGACGTCAACACTACTGACTGTATATGCAACAGTACCACAGTAGAGGTTATCATTCCCCAAACATACAGAATAGATTCAGGGTGAGCACGACGTGAGTTGGTTATAGGATGGCAAAATAACCTTGGACATTTGGATGCTGACCCCGGAGCCAGGCCTGAGTACTAAAGGAGTGTGGGGCCAGTTGAAGCTTCCCCCTGCACCACAGATAAGAGCACAGGGGTCACCATATGGATTCTTTCTGAGGGTCAGAAGGGAATCGATGGACCCAGGAACAGCCACAGCACCCTACATCAATCCTGAGATGATCCATACACCTTATTGATCCACTGTCTCATTTTTTTTCAGAGGTTGCTTTTGGAAACCCTTGATAGAGAGTGTGTCTCGGGATGGAGTACACCAGGTGGGAATGGGGCATGGATGCTACATCACCTCTCAGTAGTCATACTTGACATGCTGGTTGTGTCAGTCTAACATTAGGATGTTATGCTCCCCAAAAACCAAACGCAAAGAAAATATGAGGTCCACAAGGTTCTGAAATGTGGACACTTGTTTAAAGGGTGAATTGTATGAGGAAGAAAAAAATGATTTCTTCAGATTAAAAACAATAAAGGTTAAGAGTAAAAACAAAGCATCAAAGCATATAATAAAATAACAAAAGACATATACTTCGACAATCCTATCAAAACAATTGCCCGTTTACATTGGAAAGAATGAAAAAAGCACATCCGAGGCAGCAGGTGCAACAACCAATGTCTGGCTAGCGAGAGGATAACCTTTATGTCCCACGGCCATCTTTGATCTGGCCAACATTCATCACCACAGCCAGCACAAAACCCGCCGTGAAGGGGAAAGAGACGGATGTGGGGAGTGATTTTCATATTCCTTTTTTTCTCTCTCCTATGGAAATGTACAGGGAAGTCATTGGCGCGGAAGGGGGGGGGGGGGTGTGGATGTCTCCCTCTGGGAGAGACATCAATAAGAGGGAGGATATGGAGGGGCATTGTAAGACGATAGCCTCAACGGAGAGGAGCCATCTCTGGAGACAGCAGGCCGGACCAGGGCCACTGTCCGCTGCCAGGAACAGCAAGGCCCCTGACCTGTCAACACACTGCCAAAGGTAATCTATTCAGGTTGCTGCTTCCCGCTGGTAACAGGAGAGCCTGCGAAGAGCCGCCATCTTGCCTGCGTGACTAAGGGTGTCTTCCGTTGGCTGGGAAAGAGGGGGCTTTTATAGTGAATACAGGTGCACCTCACACTGGAGATCAAACCCCTTCATCAGGGAGGGGGTGAACAAGGTCTTCATCACACAGTGATAGGAGTCAGAGGGGCAGCCTTTTATATATTGGCTAGATTAATTATATGTTCTGTGTGTCTTTACCAGAAATGATTAGACATTTCTGTCTTCTTCATAAAGCTATAAAGCATTTTATGCTTTAAGAGTTGCACTTTCAGGCACTGACGTTTTGACATTTGTTTGTACTCTCTTGACGGTTGTGTTGCTGACATCAAGGAATGCAAGTCTGCGCATTGTGTGTGTTGCCTTGTGTGTCCCCCTCTGGGTTCATACAGGCATCCCATTGGCCTCACAGAGCAAGATGAGAGGGGATGAGTTAAGGGTTTGATTTGGTTTGAATACACCCCCTATAAAGATTGGACCTTACCTCCAGGTCGATCATGAGCTCAATGAATCTCTCACAGTAGTGCACCTTGTCCATGGACACCGGACCTAGGCCACAGCAGGGAGAACCACCGTTAACTCAAATGGGTTATGAATGAAACAGTACCGTAATACATATAATTTAATGTATTATTAATATTATCATCAGAACCCAGACATTCAGAAGACAAAGGCAAATATCCAACCAATGCGAATAACCAAACACCCACACACACACAGGGGGTAAACACACAGTGGGTGGTGGTGGAAGGGGCAGCAGCAGGGGTGGGGGTCTTTCACCAGGGACATGAGAGCACCAAACGTGTGTAGACAGCCCTGCGACACCAAGCAGAGAGCGTGACCCACCCCTTAACACGCACCGGACAGCCCCCCCCCCCCCCCCCCCCCCCCCCCCCCCCCATCACAGAGACCCTCATTAGACGTGCGTGTGTTGGTCCTGCTCAGCTCGGGGGTAAGGCATGAAGCACAGGCTGAGGAAGATGATGGTGATGGGGAGGTGGTTGCATGGGGCTGGTCGAGATGATGATGAGGAAGATGATGATGGTGATGGGGAGGAGGTTGCATGGGGCTGGTCGAGATGATGATGAGGAAGATGATGATGGTGATGGGGAGGAGGTTACATGGGGCTGGTCGAGATGATGATGAGGAAGATGATGGTGATGGGGAGGAGGTTACATGGGGCTGGTCGAGATGATGATGAGGAAGATGATGATGGTGATGGGGAGGAGGTTGCATGGGGCTGGTCGAGATGATGATGAGGAAGATGATGGTGATGGGGAGGAGGTTGCATGGGGCTGGTCGAGATGATGATGATGGGGAGGAGGTTGCATGGGGCTGGTCGAGTGCATTGTTGGTTGAGGATTCGGTGGGTGGGTGGGTGGGGGGAGTGGGGCGGTTCATGCTGGGCATGGAATGGTAATCTACCCTGTCAGGCCTGGGCTCCGCCTTGAAAACCAAGAAGAAGAAGCAGCAGCAGCACACACACACGTGGGTGCGTGTACGAATGCACGCGCTTTCTATTCTTAGTGCTTGAATGCATCCCCTCCCCACCTCCACCCAGTGTCGGCCTGCATTACAGTACAGCGGGGCAGCGGGAGTCTGCAGTGGGTGCAAACACACGTGCCGTACCAGAGCACGACATGATGGGGCAAAATACTGATATCAAATAATAACGGGAGGGGGAGGCCAGGTGGGTCTCATGTAGGAAACAGGGGTGGCAGACCAGGAGGGAAGCCCCCGCTTGCTGAGAGTGAGGCCACAGAGTAGACGGTGGGGGGGTTGTGAAAGGGTCTGCTTTGGCCATGACAAGGTCCCAATCCTTTACAGCTCACAGCATTGTTGCCATAATACTCTAGGTTGTGGGAAGCACCACAGGCTTCAAGAATCACTGTTTGCTGCCATAGATCTCCATAGAGCAGTGATACAGCACGGGAGTCCTAATTGAATTCAATGGTTACCTGACGGAGGAATGGATCCAAGAACCCCCAGGAATTTGTCGATCAGAGCTGAGAGGAAGGTTCGTTCCTTCTTGGCCCTAAAAGACGAAAAGGACGAAACAATCTTTTTTGTAGGAGCTTGTGGAATACCACTAATGTCGTTTACTTCCATTTGAGTGACGATGGAACATGGAGAGAGGGAAGACAAAAGAAACAAATAACTCACTGCTCTGCTGCGTCGGCATCCATCTTATCGTATTTCTTCTTGATTAGATTCCAGAACTTCTGCAGCTTTGGGACTTTCTTCAGTTCGTGCTGAAGCCTTGACTGAGGAAAGAGAAAAAGTGAGGCAGAGAGAGAGAGAGAGACAGACAGAAAGAAAGAACAGACAAACAGAGAGAGGCAAGTCAGATTCAGTGTGATCTTGGACTCAGTGTATTGTTCATTGATCATTATCAATCACAGTTTGACTAAATTCTAAAAAAAGTTGTAGAATTACAAAAACAACTTGGTGGGGGAAAATGTGAAAGTTTGAGGTAATGGAGTTGGATCTTACTGGTAGGAGGCCCATCCACATGGGCAGAGAAATTAGCTGCTGCACCTGCTCTCTGATCAAATCTACCTCCTAGGAGAGAGAGAGAGAGAGAGAGAGAGAGAGAGAGAGAGAGAGAGAGAGAGAGAGAGAGAGAGAGAGAGAGAGAAAGAAAGGGGGATAGAGACAGTATAACGAGAGACAGAGAGTAAGGGGAAAGATAGCCATGTCATGAATATTGTTGGAGAAAGATTTTTTTTTTATGACACCCAAGGCCCTGATGATAGTCTGTAAAAAAACAAACATTTATTGAGCACCACAGGATAGATCTGAGTGCTCGCAGCAGATATCGGGGAGATATCCGCAGTGACGCCTCATGCGGATACTGCTGCTGATAAGTCCTGAGTGCTGCTCAACAGCGCAGTCCCATGGTGTCACACTGCCACCTTGTGGGTGATGCACGTAATGGTTTTATTGCCTTCATTCGTTCTGATGGATTGGGGATTCACAACATGGAACTCACCATTGTCTGAAGGAGACTAGGGACTGTCTAGTCCCTAATCTCCTTCAGACAATGGTGAGTGAGACATTATACATCTGGATTTTAGTGACAACACCTCAAGAGTAGGGCAAAATGCATCTCAACCTTCAAATCAGGGGCACTGCCCACATTTCATTATCTGTTGGAACAATGACAGTGTGCTGTTCAGTTGGTACATGAGGTTGTCGACTAGTATTGCCTATCACTATTCCTTCAGTTAAGGAATATGAAGTCATTAGTATGGACATCCCTATAACCCATGGAATTTAATTCAGCCAAAGGAAATCAGGTTGAACTACAGTTGCAAACTAGTCCACGGTTTGGCAACGATATCACAGAACAAGTAAAAGAACACAGAGTTAACAGGTGACCTAGGGGAGGCGCGGTACACAGAGTTAACAGGTGACCTAGGGGAGGCGCGGTACACAGAGTTAACAGGTGACCTAGGGGAGGCGCAGTACACAGAGTTAACAGGTGACCTAGGGGAGGCGCAGTACACAGAGTTAACAGGTGACCTAGGGGAGGCGCAGTACACAGAGTTAACAGGTGACCTAGGGGAGGCGCGGTACACAGAGTTAACAGGTGACCTAGGGGAGGCGCGGTACACAGAGAGTTAACAGGTGACCTAGGGGAGGCGCGGTACACAGAGTTAACAGGTGACCTAGGGGAGGCGTGGTACACAGAGTTAACAGGTGACCTAGGGGAGGCGCGGTACACAGAGTTAACAGGTGACCTAGGGGAGGCGCGGTACACAGAGTTAACAGGTGACCTAGGGGAGGCGCAGTACAGAGTTAACAGGTGACCTAGGGGAGGCGCAGTACACAGAGTTAACAGGTGACCTAGGGGAGGCGCAGTACACAGAGTTAACAGGTGACCTAGGGGAGGCGCGGTACACAGAGTTAACAGGTGACCTAGGGGAGGCGCGGTACACAGAGAGTTAACAGGTGACCTAGGGGAGGCGTGGTACACAGAGTTAACAGGTGACCTAGGGGAGGCGTGGTACACAGAGTTAACAGGTGACCTAGGGGAGGCGCGGTACACAGAGTTAACGGGTGACCTAGGGGAGGCGCAGTACACAGAGTTAACAGGTGACCTAGGGGAAGCGCAGTACACAGAGAGTTAACAGGTGACCTAGGGGAGGCGCGGTACACAGAGTTAACAGGTGACGTAGGGGAGGCGCGGTACACACAGAGTCAACAGGTGACCAAGGGGAGGCGCGGTACACAGAGTTAACAGGTGACCTAGGGGAGGTGCAGTACACAGAGTCAACAGGTGACCTAGGGGAGGCGCGGTACACAGAGTTAACAGGTGACCTAGGGGAGGCGCGGTACACAGAGTTAACAGGTGACCTAGGGGAGGCGCAGTACACAGAGTTAACAGGTGACCTAGGGGAGGCGCGGTACACAGAGTTAACAGGTGACCTAGGGGAGGCGCGGTACACAGAGTTAACAGGTGACCTAGGGGAGGCGTGGTACACAGAGTTAACAGGTGACCTAGGGGAGGCGCGGTACACAGAGTTAACAGGTGACCTAGGGGAGGCGCAGTACACAGAGTTAACAGGTGACCTAGGGGAGGCGTGGTACACAGAGTTAACAGGTGACCTAGGGGAGGCGCGGTACACAGAGTTAACAGGTGACCTAGGGGAGGCGCAGTACACAGAGTTAACAGGTGACCTAGGGGAAGCGCAGTACACAGAGAGTTAACAGGTGACCTAGGGGAGGCGCGGTACACAGAGTTAACAGGTGACCTAGGGGAGGCGCGGTACACAGAGTTAACAGGTGACCTAGGGGAGGTGCAGTACACAGAGTCAACAGGTGACCTAGGGGAGGCGCGGTACACAGAGTTAACAGGTGACCTAGGGGAGGCGCGGTACGCACCAGACTGTTGAAGCAGTGGTCCAGGAAGACCAGCAGCACCGTCTGTTCCCTCAGCGTCAGCCCCGCCTTCTCGTCCGCCAGCACCGCCTCCATCACACACCTGAAGAAGAATGGGAAGTGACCCGGGTTCTTCTTGAACGGCTGGGACGAATGAGAGATGGAAAGGAAGACAATTAAGACAAGCATGAAAGGTCTCAGCAAGGTAGTATTGTGGTAGGGAATCTGACTCGCAGCCTAAAGGTAGTGGGCTCAATCCCTAATGTTCACAGCCTGAAGGCCCTGACACAGCAAGCCCACAACAAGGCCTTCGCCACAACAAAGGCCTCCTGTTGCGTCGCCTGCGTCTTGGCCAAAACGTTGCACTTGAACAGACTAAACAGACCACAGAGACTACAGCCAGTGGCCAACTAGCACGTTCTGCGCCTGCATGACAGGAGATAACTCTCCCCACCAGCAGGTGGCGGTAGTCTAAATTTGTCATTCAAAAAAGGACACTGAAAGACCTAGGACTGTGAATATTAGGGCTGGGTTGAAAAGATCGATCTGCCGATTTTAAATCGATTCTCCTTTTAATTCCCACAGATCGATTCGTACGTCCAAAGATCGATTTTTTATATATATTAATATATGTTTATGTGTGTGTGTTTAATTGTTTTTTTCCGCGGTGACCTTCAACCTCACGCGTGACTTCGCGCAGATACTTCCGTGTGCGAGATAGGGGTGGCACGGTTTTTGAAAACTGCTCCGAACCGTGCGGATGGCATGTCACGGTTCGGAATGCGTGTTCGTCGTACGTTCCTACGGTTCAGGCTAGGGCTGGGCGATTAATTGAATTTCGATTTTGATTACGATTTTGGCTTCCCTCGATCATTAAATCAAGATAATCGTAATAAAACGATCATTCTGCCATCCGCCGTGTTTTGTGTGGTAAATGGAGCGAACCCTTCTTTCTCCACCTGCGCACTCCGCTGCGCCCCGCCCCCGCCTGAAAACTTGCAAGATATGTCACGCGACCGTGTCTGCACCTCAAGCGAATACGGCCAATACGATCTATTTAACCACTTAAAAGTCCGCACACAGAGTAATACATGACCAAGCAATGAAGGAATAAATGAAAAGCTCCTCCACTCCTGCCACCGCAACACAGTCCTCAATTAAGGAGACCCTATACAATGCCACCCCATATCCAGCCAGCTCCCGCAGGCATAAAGAAATAACAGATGCAATCGCATACACGATTGCCAAAGACATGTGCCCTATCAGCACCGTTAGCGACCCGGCGTTCAATAAACTGATAAACACATTGGACGAGCGGTATGTGTTACCACCATAGGTTACCACCACGTCACCATTTCAGTAGAATTGCGCTGCCTGCGCTTTATGACGAATGTCATAAAGTCATACCAATTCAAACTGGTGTTGGATCGGATCGGATCGAATCGAATCAAATCGAAACAATCGATTCTGAATCTTAAGAATCGGAATCGAATCGATTCTTGAAATTTGAATCGATACCCAGCCCTAGTGAATATATACAAACATTTCCCACCACTCTCGCTTAGACAGTCTCATAATACAGCTAATTCTAATCAAGCAATCAATCAATATGTGTAAACGATGGATGACGTGAGTTACATGACTAGTTAATGGTATGGTATGATAGTACATTATGCCTCACCTGTTTCAAATTATTTACAAATATATCTTGGCTTATACTACAGCTGTACAATACAAAAGAACATTGCACTTACACAATTACACATCGTTGTTCAACATAGTGATTCTGAAAATAACAGACTCTGTATCTTTCCTGTTCCAGCAATAGTGTCTGAGGAAATGAGCCACATGTTGGGTGAATAAATGGGCAGAACGGGATAATCTTTTCTTACCTCCCAAGCAGGGACATTTTCTCTGAATTTCTCGTTGATTATGCAACTGATGGACATCAGAAAGGCATTGCTGGACACCTTGGGTGTGTAGTTAACCCACAAGTAGTTCTCAAGATACTGACTGTTGACAATGAAAAACAAGACATACATTACATTTCATTCACTCAGTAAACACACAGGACAATAAAGTCTTTTAAATAACTCACCTGAACTCCAGAAGCATTATTTTCCTTATGGCAAATCTAAATAGAAATGAGACAGTGTGTTATAATTTATGTCTGAAATAACACAGTAGCGAGTAGAATGATGTTATTCCAAGACAGAACGTTTACAGCAACTTACTTGGAACTGAGAATCTCCTTTTCATAAATATCCTCCAGCACCTTAACAAGGGAGGACATTATTGTTAAAAGTATATGTATATAAAGGAGGATAACAGAATATATAGGTGCTCTGGTGGCCATGCACACAGTTTACAAATGTTCACACAACATATGATCCACTGTTGTCACTTGAGAATTAAATTGATATTAATGAATATATATATATATATGTATTAGTGTTGTAATTAATTAATTAATGCATATCTTTGATGATACAATATTGGCATTTATTACAATTCCCAATGCTGAAAAACTTTTTACCCTGAAGTGGATCAATATACTATATATATATACAATATACTTTATCATCACAGTAAACACTATAAAAAAGTACCCTGATGCTTTACACAGCTCTTGATGTTATTGTGGGTGACACTACTTATGAGACAGATGTACTTACCTTGGGGTCAAAGGGTAGCTTGTTTTTAACATGGGGAGCCCAATATTTATTGGCCAACTGAAATATGAAAGAAATTAACCATTTACAGTTTCAATAGACACGTTTCCCAATGTGGTGGTAAAGCAGCTCTAGGTTAAGGTAACTAAACTGTGAAGATGAGCAGAATGTTGAGGAACTGTGATTATGATGATTATCATTATACAAGACCTATATGCCTATGATATGTATTGTCTGTGTAGTTACCATCTATGGAGTAGTCTATGTATTGTGTTGGTATTCAATGTGTGTGTTCTACGTGTGTAGGCATGTTGTTATGTTTGTGTGTTATGTATGTGGTGGCAGTTATGTCTATATCTATGAGGACATTACATGAATGAACTACACTATACCCTGAACACAAAATGAGTTGATAAACGTACCTGCGTGACATATTCTGCATTTATCTGAGACACAGATGGGGCTGCAACCTTTTTGGAAAGTGGTTGTTTCGCCATGACTGCCAGCAAACAAACTACAAAAATTATGTCTTGAAAAGAGAGACAGAAAAGGAACAGAAAAAGGTTATAGCGGCTGGTTATGTATTTGTTGTATAAATAATCGAAGCGGCTTTGTATATATGTAGTGTATCTGTGTGTTTCAGCTCTTCATTATCCGCATTCGAGCATACTGTGAAATCTCCTCTAGAGTGCCCCATGCCTTTGGTTTCTCAAAAATAAACGTTGGTCCTGTATGGCCAACTTTCTCTTAACACACAAAACGTAACGTTTGCGTTGCTGTAAAAGCACAATGACCAACGATGTACGTATAGATGCAATATTGAGGGTTTGTCGCCATTAATTACAATTAGATAACAATTATATTGTCAGATATAGGGCTTTCGATGGAGGGAAGTTTGACAAAATGGTCGAAGTAACTCGAACATCTTCTTAGTCGCTTGCGGATATCGTGGTTTAGTTCTTATAATGAATGAATCCCACACTTAATACTAATCAAACAACAATTACACCCCCATTCAAGTAATGAATCTGAGCAGTACATATCCGTAACAATGTAACGATGCAGCTAACATAGCAATACATATGGAGTAATTATGGCTAGTAAACACTAGGTAAAGTTTAATAGCTATGGGGTTCATTTTTATTCAAAGGAAACGCTTCTTCATTAATAATTAAAATATAAACTCACAATCGTATATTCTTGTTTACATGCGTAAACACCGCTTGCCAACTAGCTACACATGCCCGGGTAAACGCGTATGTTGCGATTTTACTTCCTGTACGAGTGCGCCGGTATATTCCACCCCCCTGGTAACCAATGTCGCATGTCTTTTGTTCCTACTACGCGTCTACGACCCAAGAGCATGTAGCAACACTCCCACTAGTAGTACAAATCATATGCATAAGAATCATATAATAAACGAATGTAATTCTTAATTATAAGTAGTATTATGGCAATGTTAAGATATATTTTCCAATCTCGAAGACTGCAATACTGGAATGAGTCATTTGGAAAGATAAGGTTAAGTAAAAAAAAACAAACTATTCATAAGAAAACACCTCCAATATTAAAGGCAACAAAGTATATTTGATTGAAGCTATTTTATTGATAATTGAAAGGGAAAAACAACCCTTACAATTGGTAAATCAATTTAAAAAAAAAAAACAATGCATAAAACCACCATATAGAGGACCTGGTCAAAATACTGTACAATTTGTTAAAATACCCAGCAATCATTAAAACAGAACCGTTACATGGACATCACAAACATTTTTCCAAACCATGTGTGCACCATAGCCAAAATGCCACACATCAACACGATTATTAGGTATATATTCATAATTTATGAGATTTTTGATGTGTTCTAAGGTGTGACGATTGTGTGAAAGTTTTGCTACAAAGGTCACAACGGAATGGCCTCTGACCAGTGTGAATTATATAATGTCTCTCAAGTTTAGAGGGAGAAGCAAAACCCTTAAAGCAAACATCACAGCGATATTTTCGAGCCACCGGATTGGTTTTTGATTGGCCACTGCTGTTACATTCATGACAGTGGAAATCCTGCTGTGTCTCAAACGTTTTAGCGCATTTGCTGCATTCGAAAACGCTTACTGGTTCACACCAGTAACTGTTTGTCAAGTCTTCTTCATCCCAGGGTTGTTTCTCAGCCATTAAACTTTCTGTTCCCACAATGTGTGTCTCATTCTGATCGTTACAATTAGCATGATTACTGCTAGATTGAAAAAGTTTCTCTGTACTAAAATGTTGTGTGTTAGCCCCCATTTCTTGCTGTAGTGAGGGTGGAATGGCACTCTCATTTTGAACCAGTTTTTGAATGCCAGGGGCAAGTTCAGAGGGAAATATGTTCACAAGGTCATTACAGTTTTCCTTCTGTACACCCTCCAAATCCACATCTTCTTCAAGTCTGTCTACTTCCGACTTTGGTTGCCAATTTGTGTCTGTTATTTTAAAGGATGGAGAGAGACCATGGCATAAATAGTCATTGCCATTGTCATAAAGTGTTTGAGGACCCTTTCTCGTTTCCTCTTCAAAAGATTCAATAACCTCGGCAGAGATGCCATGTTTGGGCATTAATCCCTTGATTTTGTTTTTAAACTGCACATGACTGTTTGTTGTATAATCTTCTTGATTATAATCTCTACTAGTAGGCTCTTGACTGTTTCCATTGGGTTGTTGAACAGGCATGGCCACCCTCTCCTCAGAATGAGTTCTCTCATGGACTTTCAGATGCGGGGCCTGGCGAAATCTTTTACCACACAAGAGACACTGGAATGGCTTCAAGCCGGTGTGTACCATCTCATGCCTTCTAAGTTTGGAGGGAGAGGGAAAACATTTGAAACAAAGTAGACATCTGTGCGGGGATCCATTTCTTATACGTACACCTTTATAAGTCTGTGCCTTTTTCAGAATTTCTTTAGAATGTACAGCTGCGTTGACCGTTGAATTCATAAAGGAAGTATTTGGCATAACAGCTCTACTGGAATTTTCCACATTTGATGAAGCCAGAGTCTGAATACGTGTTATTTTGGGAAATGCACGCGTCACAGTTTTTTTGTCAAATGCATCAATTTGTACACATCTTTTTGCAGCGAGGACATCACCTGAAGGCTTTGTGTTGTATCCAGCTGTGCGCGACGGGGGCCTACTAATATAAAAAGACCGCTGTCTGTGATATTTGGACCACAGGTGCGTACGAGAGTGGACTCTTAAGTGTGTCTTCTGACGGAAACTCTTTTCACACATCTGACACCGGAAGGGTCTTTGGTCCGTGTGAGACATCATGTGCCTCTGAAGTTTTGATGAAGCTGGAAATGTTTTGGAGCATAAATTACACTGGTGTCGCGTTTTCCCGTTCATTATTCCAAGACACTGGCTTGTGGCTTGCAGTGTTACACTGTGCTGGTCTGATACTGCTGTGGTATTATCATTTGGAAAGAAATCCTTGATATCGTCACTCCATGTCTCAGGTTTAACAACAACTTCCAGTTCAGGGCCATCTGTTATGCAGGGTTCCTGTAGTGTCACTTCATTAGAATTAAGGGTCACTGGCTCCGGGGACGGTAATGCAGTGCTGTTTGTGTTTCCATCCACTGGATGGCAACTCTGCAATCCGTTTTGTTTCCGGTGCTGCGTGTACCAATGTCGAAGTAAATTCAGCTCCAGGCGAAAGGATCTACTGCAGAAAGTACATCGAAAAGGCTTTGAAACAATACGGGCATTATTGAGTCGAACCTGTTCACATCCAACTGATTTGCTCGGCATGTTTGAGCAAATATTCTGGTGGTTTTTGCCACTGTCGCTCACACTCTGTCCAGGAGTAACAACAGTTGTTCCACGGTTTCCTTGTTTCGAGTTTTCCAGGTCTGGCGGGGAACTCACCCTAATTTTACACTGCAACTCAAGTTCCACTGATGGATTTGCCTCCTGTGGCTGGGAGGAGTGTAGTGTGGACTGGGACTGAGAAGTTGGAAGTCCATGACAGAGCACTGGATCTGTCTCTGTGGCTCTCACACCTCCTTGGTTCCCCTCCAGATCATTTTGTGATGATGTTGTTCTATGTGCTGCATACAGATGGGATTTCAAATGAGTTTCTTGCCGAAATGATTTGCCACACTGCACGCAGGAAAAAGGTTTCAGGCCTGTGTGAATCAAAAAATGGCGCTGTAGCTTGGATGGTGCACAAAATATTTTAAGGCAGGTGGGACATTGGTGGCTTTTAGTTACTTTGCATCCATAGGGGATAAGTCCATCAGCTGAATTATTCTGATAAGTCCTGTCATTTAAATCATCCTGTTTGTTATGAACTGCCATATGAATCTGAAGTTGATGTGCTGAACTAAATGACCTGAAGCACACTTTGCAGGTCTTCTCCTCTTGGACATAGAACAAATCATCATCTGAAGCCAAATTGACTTCATATTGAGCTTGTGAGTGTGATGATCCATCAATTGCAATATGGTTCCAATATGTTAAGTTGTCATTGACTTGTGGTGTGGATTCTGTTTCACCTTCACTTGAAGATGAAATACACACCTCTGGTGGTGATGAATCCCCTTTCGGTTTGGTCTGGGGTGACATAATAGATTTAGTAGATGACAATATTATTTCTGCACCACCATGCCTGTCTATTTGTTCACTGTGGTTTGATGGTAGAAACCGTTGATCTTGAGCAAATGTGCTGTCCTTGAAGCTTTCTGTGGTAGGACGTTCATGCCACTTTTGTAAATGTCTTTTTAAATGGACTGGCTGATTGAATGTTTTGTCACAGTCCGTGCAACGGTAAGGTTTCAGGCCAGTGTGGATGAAATTATGTCTCAGGAGTTTAGAAGGAGACGGGAAATACTTCAAACAAATCGGGCACCGATGCATGTCTCAGTTATCCTTGTTTTTGCTGCTTGCTTGTGGTAATCCCAATAGACCTGGAGAAAGAAAGTTACATTTATATTTTAAATACATACATAGGCTACATACATACACACCTACATACACACACGCACACACACACGGTATCACTAACGCGTTCGTTGATTTGCATCCAAAATAACGAATGATTTATAAGTAAATAATCGCTATTATAAGTGAGAACATGCATTTCATAATAGCAATGTAATCGTTGTTTGGAGTTCTAAGTGGCAATACAAACAAACAACTCGTATGCTAACGTATCATAACAGCGTTACATAGGTAGCCTATATCTTACTCTGTCCAGGACTTAATTTGAATATGAATCAACCATACCTTTACTGCCTTTTATCAATAACAGCGTGTATATTACATGATCATCGAGTTTTGCTGTTATTTACGTAATCATGTCTTATTCATTCCTGTCGCTGTAGCTTCGAGATAGCTTGACTACGAAGTACAAAACCTCCCACGTACGTCTCTAGAACTACACGGTCGGAAACAACATATCCAGTATTCAAGTTATTACGTTCCACATTGAGCGAAACATCCTACTACAACGGAAAACATGTCCAATAAACTTGTTTAAAAACAATCCATTCGTCTGAGAAAAAAAAACTATTATATTTTGAGATGTGTAATACTGCTGTAATAATAAAGTACGAGATTGAAAGCATCTCGTTTGGTAATATGTCAATAGAATGGACAATAGCACAATGGTAATATATATAAGAAACATATTGATAATGATAAATAATCTTAAAACCATTTAAAAACTATATGTGTTTTATATATTCAACACAAGAATGCCCACTCGAGAAGAGTCAGGTAGACATTAGCTCTGTAGAAAAACAATTGACCACAGGGGGGCACCAAACACCACACAATAGAGAGGACAGTGGAAACGATTCAGCGTTCGGGACCCTACTACAGGCTTTCATAACACACAGTAGTACACAAACCCACACACAATACATCGCAATGTCAAAACAAGTGTGGAAATGGGAGACCTCTGCACAATGTGACTGTATGGCTTCCCCCATGAGTCTACTGCCAGGGGGACAGGGAGTCACACACATCAGCCTGGGTTGCCCCAGAGGAGGATGCACTCAGTTGAGGTCCATGTGCCAGGCCACAATGACAAGGGCCGCAGGGAGGTGACGGGGCCTGCATGCACAAAGGGACAGCGTTAGCCCTGACCACTAACGTTGTGCATACAGCGGTTTCAGGTCAACGTGGAATAAACTGTACATTGTACAAAAACTCAGAACAAAAGCTAAATGTCACCCTGTCTTCATACATTTATGAAAAAAGTGAGACAGGCAACTCCTGGTCTTTGTGTTAACAAAGCAACAGATGACATGTCTCAAATAGTTTGCCACTGTGTAGTAATGAATGAATCGACATAACTAGTTTGACAGAGGTAGACAAAAATCAGCCAATTTGACAGTTGAGCTCATCAGGAAAGGAGGCTAAGTTGGAGGGTCACAAGTGCAATTTCAGCACATCCAACATTGAGGGCCTTCAAATCCAAACATTAGCACATGCCACATACATTTAAGGTTCAACTAGTTTGACTCCACTCAAATACATAATCGTCTTTCTCCAACCCGAGATAAAAAGCCCCTTGCTTGTGAGCCTCCATCCATTGTAACCTCTTTTGATAGCAACAATGAAAACAACATCAAGTCGGGTACAGATCAATAGAGCACTCTGTTGCTGCCTTCAGACGCACAATGATGAGAATAACAGGGCGGGGGTGGGTGGAGAAGATGCATGCCAATTCAGATCGTCAATACCGTTCATGATCTTTGAAAAGAGAAATACTCCAGGAGCAATGGCTAATAGTGTTGTTTTCCCCCTCACGCCATGTCAATACAAACACACCCCCCTATCAGACTCACGCAGGCATACACTCACACACACACACATGCACACACTCACACACACACAGTCACACACACACACACGCTTGCCCTGCAGCTGAATGTGGTAGCCTCCCTCTACCATTAACCGGACTAGCCCCCGAGAATCGATGGCGAGCATAAAGACGATTAATCTTTTCAGGTGCTCCGTGTTGATTGCCTATTACGCGATAATGACACACCCCGGTCCTGTGGAGCACGACAGGGGGGGGGACAGTCAACACATTCCCCCCCCCCCCCCCACACCCACCATCAGTCAACGAGTAAACCTATAGATTTACCTCTCAGTGAACAGATGGCATTGGGCCTTTATGAGGGCGCACGGGTTGAGGGGCTGGAGGCCGATGTTAAGAGAGTACAACAGACACGGCATTCAGGAATAGACTTTTTAATGTTACAGTCTTTTTGGACAATGCAGGTACCTCTCTTTGTTGAAGATCCTATAAGCCCCCCCACCCCACAGTCTCCTGGTATGTAGATTGAAGTCCCTTTCAGAGGCGTAACAGCTGCAGCATTACAGACCTCTGTTGGTGGAGCGGTTGAATTCCTGCCATTGCTGCTCAGACAGGCACCGCAATAAACACATAGTGATACACCAACATCATCAGCAGCGCTGGGGCTTGAATACATGGCTGTGCATGCCAACCACTGAGCGCAGTGATGAACAATCAACATCATGGAGCATCTTGAGTGCATTCCTCCACATGTGCATGTGTTTAGTTAGAAGGTGTCAAGGAAGTCAGATCTAGTTGA
>JAXIVH010000014.1:10773817-10783817 GCA_036785325.1 Urophycis tenuis | reverse complement strand
GAAATCTCCCCCAGGGCTACACCAGTGTGTGCGTGTGTGTGTGTGTGTCTCTGTCTCTCTCTCTCTCTCTCTCTCTCTCTCTCTCTCTCTCTCTCTCTCTCTCTCTCTCTCTCTCTCTCTCTCTCTCTCTGTGTCCTGAGCACAGTGGGTGGGTGGTGGAGTGGTAGGGTGGTGGTAGGGGACATTAACAGAGTGATGTCATAGTAGCTCATATCACCGCTACTGTCCAGGGACATGGACAATATGGAACGTCAACCATCTGAAACACAAACAGGTCCCCAGACCACCCCCTAAAGACATTTGGCCAGACCTTTGTTGGCCAAATGACAGACAATGAAAGACAATTCACGTCTTTATAATCCTTGAAATTATTCTAAACAGGCCACTGAATGCATTTAAGATAGAAAGGGTGAAACAGGTCCAAACACTCTCCCAGCCAGTGAGAGTGAAGGCAGAGTGCAGGAGGTTTCCGCTGCGTCCTGGTAGAAGGCCCGCTCATAATGTTCACCCGGCGTTATTGATCAGTCTAAAAGATCATCCCTCCCACCGCGTGCCTCACCCCAGGGTTATCATCGCATCATTACCATCCGGAGTTTAGAAACGCTACAGTATGATACGGCCAAATGGACTTACTATTGATCTGTACATGGCGGAGGGATGGCAGGTTGGGGAGAAGATGAGAAGGAACATCTGGAAAAGGACGGGGGTGGGGGCAGGAAGCAGGAAGTGGGGGTGATAAGACCTCATGGGTCATGGATACAGTTGTGCCATCAGACCCGTTGTTCAAAGTGTCAACAAGACATCATGAGTGACATGTTCTGCCATCAGCTGTCCTGTTTTAGAGAAAACATTTTTATAAATAAGTTTATAAAAATGAGAGGGAGTTTCAAACTCCCTCTCAAAAGTCCCACAGAATAACAATCTCAAAACAATTCCTCAACAGAAGGTAGCGATAAGCTTTCCGTTTTGAAAAAAGAAATCAAATATATATTTATAATTTCACCTGCTACACACTGAACAATAAAGCATGTTTCTTGCAGCAGTAGGCTACACAGATTTTAGGCCAGTATATCTCAAACCACTATAACTGCAGCCTGACTAATCCCATTATGGTGACTTAGTCCGATAGCTCTAGAGAGTCTCAGAGGTGTTGATGTGATGAACATAAAATAAAATGCTGCAATCCTTCCTATCAGGAAAGGGATATCCTGAGGGTTCAGCTATACAGACCTTAAGTGCTGACAAAGACGATATTGTTTTGTTTTTTTCACAGTAAGCTTTTAAAAGACTTCGGGGCAACAGACATGCTAGTCATTCCGGATTAGTACGATTTATTGTTTTTACATTTTATTAATTCTTTTTTTTTCTGAATTCATGTTTTTCATTCAAATGGTGATGTCATTGTAATAAGAAGGTATAGTATACATATTCTCGCAGACAGAATGATCGAGTAACGTCAATGTTCCCATGGTACGAGTCACGAGAAGTTGAACAAACGGTAAAAAGAAATGAGAAATAAGGACACTATTGTTCTTCTCAGCCGGGGAGCCTGTGCCAAAAGTCCAATATATTTTCTTTCTTCCCGCAGGCTGCGTTTGTTTTGTTCCACTTGATTAGCAAAGAATGCTGGAAACTCTCTGTATTGTTTCCACGTCGTGAACAGTGTCTCAAATATTTGCTGTGCATTAAATACTTTAGCAGACAATCAGCGTGCTTTCAGCGCTCCCTTAAGACTGGGAATAGGCTTAGGAAGACGACAGAAAAACAAAATAACGTTCCGGGCACGACAGGGTTTTTTGGGAAAACATGTCAACGAGCGGTACGTCAGGTGGAGCTTACCGGGGCTACGATTAGCGTGGATTTGTACGATGTGTGGGCAACCTTGACAAGGTGAAACAACGCCACATTCCCTTACGTCCGTCACTGAGCTGCTCACACCTACCAGGACGAACGGCCATCTGCTGTGGGACTGTCTGCCCACACGGAACATCAGGGACTCCTTTAAAAAGAGCAGCGTCGACTCTATCTTACTTTATAGAAACTCTTATCATTGCTGAGTGTGAGGTGTTGTAGAGGCCTCAACAGTGTTCTGAAAGGCAGTGCTCTGGGGGTCAAGTCTCTCATGTCTGTGGCTGACAGTCATCCGTTTTATTGTCTGTTCATGACTGTCCTTTGATGTTTTACATATGATTTTTGGCTTCATCAAGTACCGTGAATGGCCTTGTGTTTGTATGGTGCTATAAAGATAAATTGGCCTTGCCCGGCCTTTTCAGGGGTTTAGCCTTCCTAAACAGAACTGCATCAGATGCAGGCGGCAGGACCTGCTGCGGTCACAAACAGTCTCTGATAGGTTTGTCTCTGGTGGGTCTGTCTCTGGTGGGTCTGTCTCTAACCGGTCTGTCTCTAACCGGTCTGTCTCTGATAGGTCTGTCTCTAACCAGTCTGTCTCTGTTGGGTCTGGCTCTGGTGGATCTGTCTCTGGTGGGTCTGATAGGTCTGTCTCAGATGAGTCTGTCTCTGATAGGTCTGTTTGTGGTCGGTTTGTCTCTGATGGGTCTGTTTCTGATAGGTCTGTCTCTGATGGGTCTGATGGGGCTGTCTCTGGTGGGTCTGTCTCTGATAGGTCTGTCTCTGATAGGTCTGTCTCTGGTGGTTCTGTCTCTGGTGGGTCTGTCTCTGATAGGTTTGTCTCTGATAGGTCTGTCTCTGATAGGTCTGTCTCTGATAGGTCTGTCTCTGATAGGTCTGTCTCTGATGGGTCTGATGGTTCTGTCTCTGGTGGGTCTGTCTCTGGTGGGTCTGTCTCTGATAGGTCTGTCTCTGGTGGGTCTGTCTCTGATGGATCTGTCTCTGATAAGTCTGTCTTTGTATTTCAACGAACACACATGGACTCTATGCAGGACAGACTTTGATTTTTCTTTCTTTACTCAATTGCTTAGGGTGCATCTTTAGTAAGTGAGCAAAAGAGAGAGAGAGAGAGAGAGAGAGAGAGAGAGAGAGAGAGAGAGAGAGAGAGAGACAAAGAGACAGAGAGAGACAGAGAGAGCGAGAGATGGAGACGGGGAAACACATTTTACGTTACAATACATTTCGGGAAACATCTTTCACAAATGTGTCCGTTATAAGCTGACCCACTGGCAGGGGTCAGATGAGTTTCAGCCAGCATTCAAGGTGGAGTAAGAGCACTTAGGGAGGGTCAGGGGTCAGAGAGCAACCGGCTTGCATGAAACTCTGACTTTAATGACTGTGGCCGGGCTCACACTGTTGCGTGTTGCCAGTATACTGTGTGTGTGAAAACAAATGTCACAAGTAGCCACTGACCTCATTTCTGTGTCACAAGAACTCAACTCAAGTTGCGGCAGCTTGATTTGATTGTATTGACGGGTGAAAATCAAATCAAACACGTTGAACAATTCATAGAATTTGTGATCTCTGAATGAATTGCAATGCGTTTTTACAGAGGACCTGTCATCACTGTGGTAAATGTCTCGCAGCTGAGACAGACAGGAAGTCTACGGGACTTCCTATGAGAGGAAGGCGGGTTGAGGCGTGGTGGAGAGGCCAGTGGTAACACCCCCTGCATGGGGAGCCCAGAGGATCTCACACCAGTCCTGTCCTGGAGAGTTCAGCCTCAGACAGCCTTGAATCTGCACAATCAGATGTCCACTTTCACCCAGACAGGATCATTAGCCACTCACACGAGAAATACATGTGTTCTGATAAATGGTGTTTATTATGGGCAGGAGAGTGCAGCTGTTGAGAAGGCTGTCGACTCCCAGTCGGAAGGTTCTGGGTTCAATCCCCAATCTCCACATCCTGGCCTGTAGGCATCTTTGATTCAGATACCTGAACCCTAGCTACTCCTTCATGATATCTGAATACACTGTCCCGTCCCGTACAAAACAAATCCTGAAAGAAGCATCTGCCAAATGAATATGATATGAATGATGCAAAATAGTAATATGTGTTTCACATGGTGCCTATTTTCATGGAACGTATGAATGGTCCCAAAGTATGGGAATATTGGATTAAAGAACACACTATTCCTCCCAGAACAGGGGCGACGTTGTGCTGTCATGAGGTATGCTGAGGATTAATACCATAGCCTCACCTCACACCATTCCTGTTGGATTAGGGCTTTTTGGCAGCTGTACGGGAGCTGTCAATCACAGACATGTCTGGACCCCTCATCCACTAATCATCCCCGCTTTATAAAAAGTCCCTCCCCTCTGACAGCTTTGAATGATGGATACCTTGGAGTGGCCGCGATCCCCCCCCCCCCACCCTGCGCTCCACCTGTCTTGACATGCACTTTAACTTCCATCACAGGCCTCCCCTATCACAACATGCATGAAATGACCACACTCCTTAAACCTGGATCCTTCTATCACAGAACACCCTCCTCCGGCCCCAAGCCCCTGCAGGGCAGGTTGTTGGGGCGGGCGGGGGTTGCATCCACAATGCAACACTTTTAGACAAAAGGGCTGGCATTCAGTTTGACACCTCCTGACGGACCTCACTGCCATCGTAGGCTAGGGTCGGGAGGCTGGGGGGAGGAGGGGGGGAGGAGGGGGGGGGGGGGGGGGTGAGTGGCGTGATGAGACACCGGGACACACCCAGAGGTCTGCAGTGCAGGGGGCAGTGTTTATGCAACATCATAAATATGCATGCTGCTTCATGCTTTACATGGAGGCATGTATGACAGGGAAGTGACACTGCTGTGTTTTCACTTTGAAGGTCCTCTGCCTGTCACCTGAAAGGAAGAGAGACAAGCAGATTTATGCATTTTTTTTGGTTACATGGCTGAAGGGGGAGACCACAATGTACCAGTGTATATTCATGGCATGAGGCTACTCACACACTGGGACTGCAGACAATGGTAGGACTGTGCACTTGTCACAGATTAAATGCAAGTATGAATTCATGTATAACTGAATCGATATCTAATGAGGTTGCCCAGTGTTAGTATTCTAATAATAGAGGTTATTGTTTCGTATACAGGCTGGTTGTCTGGTCAGTTTAAGTGTCGTCAGTGTCCTAAAAGATATACAATAGTATGTGCTGACATAACATATAACAAGACAAGATACACACACAGACATACACACACGCGGTGTGTGTTGGCAGTGTTTAAGAGAGTCTGAGGCACATTGCCATGCAGAGGTCAGGAGATGAAACGCACAGGAAGCACATAAAGAGCTGGAAAATGGAGGGATAAAAACAAATCACGCTTTCAAGCATTCATAAGTCCTCCTCCACGCATCCACAGAGCAGCCAATCAGTAGTAAATAACGTCAGTCAGGGGCGAGCGCAGAGTGTTCCCCGCTCCCTCTCCATGTGTTTTCCACTTGTTTTACACCAAACTTCTGCCTTCCTTCTTTCTTGCTTTCCTCCCTCTCTCTCTCTGAAAACCTACGCTGTTTTCTTCCTTCTTTTCTTGCTGTTTCGTCCTCTACCTTTCTCTCCTTTTTGTCTGCCCTGCAGTTTTTTCTGTTTCTCTCTCTCTCTCAACCCTTCCATTCTCTCTCTCTCTTGCTCTCTCTCTCTCTCTCTCTCTCTCTCTCTCCCTCTCTCTCTCCCTCTCCCTCTCTCTCTCTCTCTTGCTCTCTCTCTCTCTCTCTCTCTCTCTCTCTCTCTCCCTCTCTCTCTCTCTCTCTCTCTCTCTCCCTCTCTCTCTCCCTCTCTCTCTCTCTCTCTCTCTCCAGGATATCGTCGGTAAGCTGATTGGGGTTAATGCAGCGGACAATGAGCGAGACGCTGCCCTTCTGTTCCACATTATGCTGCCTGTTTTTGGGTGGGGTGTGGGTGGGGGTGGGTGGGTGGGTGGGTGGGTGGGGGGAGTGTGGTGCTGTGTTTTGGAGCCCACACGTGCCCCCTTGCCTCAACATAATATCTCCCAGACAGAGACACCAGTGAGCCGGCATGTGGTATCACTCTGGTGGGAGCGCTGGGCTCGGCTGACATCATCAGAACACTGCGACCGGAGCAGAGAGGAGCAGCTCTGAGGACGGGCGCTGTGGAGGAACCTCGGAACACCGGGAAGGGACTTTTTAACTCTTTGACTCTCAGGGAATGCACACACCAACCTGTCGCTTTGTTCATGGTCGTCCTGCTGTCAGAGTAGCACTGCATTGCTCTAGGGACCAAAGGTCAGTCCAAAGAGGGAGTGGGGGGAAAGACGTTCAAGAATGTGCTCCTGGGTCGATAAGGGGTCATTGAGGCTGGGGGAGAAGATTGTCGCTGATATCTTCTAGACCTCTCCTCACCCCCTCACCCCCTCACCCCCACCCCTCTCCCGCCCCTGGTGGATGGAGGATCATGTGTTGTGTGTGATGCTATGTCCAAAAGAACACAGGTGCTCTGATTCGTCCTGCATGTTCCATCGCAAATCCTCTGAGGAATCCAGAGAATCGCAGCGTGCACTCCCACTGCTCCCAGAACCTCCACCCCCCTAACATCCACTAAGTTTGAGACCATCTGCCCTGGAGAGACACTGATCCTGGGGATCTGATGTCAACACCCAGGCTCTGTTTGGGAGCGAGGGCTGAGCCCGTCTAAAAGGAAACGTGCGTTGGGGAGGAAGTCACCATGGCTGTTAGTGCAGAGCATCGGGGTTTTCAGCAGGAGAAAATGCAATGAAAATTTTAAAGAAAATAAATACAATTTCACTTAATCTTCGGTCATCTGCTTTTGGAAGCCAAAAGAGGAGCGCTGCCAAACCGGGCAAACTGAAAGTATATGAAGTATATAAAGTATGCCCTTGGATAAGGGAAGTTGTTTCTTTTTACAAACTAAGCCCTGTTAAATGTAGATGGATTTCCCCTCCAAATATGGATGTGTGCATTAATCTTTCCTTTGGTTTTGACAAACCCAGAATAGAAAGACATTTGTTTATACAGTTACAAAGTATAAAGCTAGCCGCCTCGTGTTACAATGATTTACAAGTAAAAAAACAAAAAACAAACGTTGAACATATTTTTTAAAGGAGCCGGTAAATCACACTGCAACAAATCACACGTGGCTTTCAGACGAGAGGATGATAACGCCTACTGAAAGCAGCTCCCTGCTGGGCTGAGACCTACAATAGCTCACTGCTTCTCCTCTTGGATGCGTGTCTGCACTGCCCCCCACTCCCGTCCCCCCCCGTCCCCCCCGTCCCCCCGTCCCCTCCCAGGGCCGGCGTGGTGTATGGCAGGAGTCCAAACGCGGGGCCCTGAACACAGACACAGAGAGTGCTTAAGCCAGGGGCCCCTGCTGTGGTGGGAGCAGGGAGATTGTTTGTGTAGGGCCCTCCTCCTCTCATCTGCACTGACGGAAATGTCCAATTGATGACCTCATGTGCAGTGGGATAGATTGATCTGACAGCTCAGAGGCCTGTATATCAAACTACACCATGGCACACACAGACACACACACGCACGCACGCACGCACACACGCACACACACGCACACATGCACACATGCACACACACGCACACAGTCTCACACATACATATGCATTGATGCACATAGACGCTCACACACACACATACACACACAAACACACACACACTGGCCTACACAAAAAAAAAGTTGAAAAACTTTTGAAATGAGAAATGAGAAATACATCTCAGAAGTGTAATTGGGACAATAAGTGGGGGTCATTCCAAATGCCCCCACGCTTTTTGACAAATGCTTCTGTGGGTGCTGATTTTTTGCCTGTTGTTTTTTTATGTTTTTGTTGTTTGTTTACCAGGGTGGAGGATATTATGGATAAAAGCCAATATGCAACGTTTGCTTGGAGTTGGTCCACTAAAAACAGGTTATGAGCTAATAGGATTAGGTGTGATCCATGTGTGTGAGTCTGTGTGTATGTGTTTGAGTGTGTGTGTCTGTGTGTGAGTGTGCAAGTGTGTGTGTCTGTGTCTAAAAAAGGGTGTGTTCAGTAAATTGTTTTCCAAAAGGGAATCTTAAATGTGGAACATGCCGGAGGTGGTGGTGGTGGTGGTGGTGGTGGGGGATTGTAGTGAGACTGCACTGCTGCCTGTGTGTACACTTACTGTAAAATATAAAAAGCAGCAAGTGGGAGGCGGCTGCCTGAAAACCACCCCACCCCGCTCACCCTCCTCCCCCTTTATGTTGTTCCAGGGCCTGGAGCTCAGGCTGATGTGTCCTTGGCAGCGGCCCCAGGGCCTGAGACTGCAGATACACTCCCTGAAATGTTATCGTGGGTTAGAATAAATAGGAAACTCTCATCGCTCAGCTGAAAGACTCATTAGGGCCAGAAGGTCAGAGGAAGAAAGATGGGTGAGGAGGAGGGTTCTGCTCGGTGCTTATGTGTCTGGACATGTATCTGTGTGATTGTGTGTGTGTGTGTGTGTGTGTGTGTGTGTGTGTGTGTGTGTGTGTGTGTGTGTGTGTGTATGTGTGTGTGTGTGTGTGTGTGTGTGTGTGTGTGTGTGTATGTGTGTGTGTGTGTGTGTGTGTGTGCGTGCGTTCGTGCGTGCGTGCGTGCGTGCGTGCGTGTGTGTGTGTGTGTGTGTGTGTGTGTGTGTGTGTGTGTGTGTGTGTGCGTGCGTGCGTGCGTTTGTGCGTGCGTGCGTGCGTGCGTGCGTGCGTGCGTGCGTGCGTGTGTGTGTGTGTATGTGTGTGTGTGTGTGTGTGCGTGTGTGCGTGTGTGTGTGTGTGTGTGTGTGTGTGTGTGTGCGTGTGTGCGTGTGTGGGTGCGTGTGTGTGTGTGTGGGTGCGTGCCTGTGTGTGTGTGTGTCTATATTTGTGATTTTTTCAAGTTGTTCATGTCCAATCAAAAGAGCACATCCAAGCTACACAACAAGGGGGAGCAGGATCAAGGGAGGACTCACAGGAAGTGATGCAAGGCTGAAAGATGCTTATTCTCACCCCACTCCCCCAGGACTATAAATGGACTGAGTGCCCAGGTCCTTCAGAGCACTGACCCTGATACCTAGGAAGTATCTCGACACAGCCCCTCCCCCTGCTCTGGACAGTATTGTCTGAGTTCCTCTCGGATATAGATAGTTCCTCTGGGGTCAGGGGTCATGGGGGATATTTCCCTCCCCGCCCCCCCACCATGTCCATATCAGCCAAGGGAAGGAAAGATGACCAAACACAATGTTATTTCTGCTCACAAAGGCACATGTCTATATATACATATCTTTAGATGCATAAATGGACAAAAAACACAGGGCTTAGCTTGTAAAAAGTCCTGTATCCAATTGAGCACTTTGTGTAAAAGAAATGAGCATGGCAGTGCTTTCTTTAGATAAACATATATGTTTTGTTTTCCCTGTTTAGAAATTCCATTAATTTGATAGAGAAATATGTAATCAACACATTGACATCAAAGATTAAGGAAGTAGAGGAGATACTGTATGATCATAAATCGCTCATTTCAAATCACTAACTGATTTCTGGGACATTGCGCTAGCCCAGGGGTCTAGAAACATCAACAGACTGCAGACTGCCCCCCGCCTCGTACATAGGGCTTCTCCATAAACATCCACATGCAGACAGACACAGCATGAGTCCGGCCACTGGCCTCTGGATCACAGGCAGAGTGTTTGAGCAACACAAGCCCAGGGGAAGGCTTGTGGAGGGCTGCTGTGTAAAGTACTATTCCAGCCACACAGCTCTGTCTTCTGGAAGGAGAATCACTTGTCTAGCCCAGAGGAGACAGAGCACCTCCACCACTGTCTCTCACAGTCATTAACAGCCATCACTCAGGGAGATTTAGAACCTCATGATAAATGTCTGTGTGATTAAATGCAATAAAGACACTTCCAACCATAACAGTGGGATTATTTATCCAATGCAAGCATGGCTAACTAAAAAAATCCTCATACTGATTGGCATGGCATATACATTTGAAGACTGCACCAGTTTATACAACCCAGCTTTCCATGTCGTAACCGTTTGTTGTATGGCACTGCCAACACAAACCTACACCTGTCCTTCATCCCAGGACAGGTGTAGGTTTGTGTTATGATGTATCATTTGTCATATT
>JAXIVH010000014.1:10766317-10768817 GCA_036785325.1 Urophycis tenuis | reverse complement strand
TAGCTGCAAGGCCAATCCATAATTAAACATTGTTAAGTCCCGCAGTTCAAAACAACAGCACCATCCATGCAGCTCCTCAGCCCTCCTAGACAGCAGGGACCGAGACACAACCTGGCCTGCAATGACAACCATGGCACTACAAAGTCCTGGTGATACAACATCATCAAAACTAAATACAACAAAAATACAAAAAATACATACTGAAAGCATTTTAGAAGTTTTACTGATTGTGTCTCATGCTGTCGTTTCCCTCTGGACCCTGGTTGTATATCATTATTTACACATCACCCCAGGCTGTTTACCTATACACACGTTCCCAACGCTGAAATAACTTTTAAACTGTCAGCCCCTCTTGCTTCTCTTTGTAGAGCAATTTCCCTGAGCGTTGAGAGACTGCAAACCGGAAGGAGGAAGCGAGGAGATAAATTATCCTCTGTGTCTAGACGGGGAAACACAGCGACGCTACACAACCACGACAATAACCGCTACAGCGCTGCAGACTGGAGGCTGGAGCAGACACACACACACACACACACACACACACACACAGTCACGTCTCAGGACGGGGGGGGACGTTGGTGCTGGGGGTGGGTTACACTGCACCTAACTGTGCTAAAGCAAATAATCACAACAAAACAAAAATAAATAATGAAGCTGTCAAGGGGTGGCTGGGAAGGGAAGAGCGTGTGTGTGTGTGTGTGTGTGTGTGTGTGTGTGTGTGTGTGTGTGTGCGTGCGTGCGTGCGTGCGTGCGTGTGTGTGTGCGTGCGTGCGTGCGTGCGTGCGTGTGTACGTGTGTGTGTGTGTGTGTGTGTGTGTGTGTGTGTGTGCGCGTGCTTGTGTACATGCGTGAATGTGTAGGTGTGTGTGTGTGTGTGTGTGTGTGTGTGTGTGTGTGTGTGTGTGTGTGTGCTTGCGTGTGTACGTGCATGCGTGTGTAGGTGTGTGTGTGTGTGTGTGTGTGTGTTTCTGTGTGTGTGTGTGTGTGTGCGTGTGTGTGTGTGTGTGTGTGTGTGTGTGTGTGTGTGTGGGGGGGGGGGTGTGTTTAAGCTGGGATCCTGGACTCTCTCTCTCCCAGCTCCATGTAAATCATATCTGCCCCTGCTGGACCCTTCCAGGGTAGAGGCAGGGCGAGGGGCCGCCCTGCAGACAGCAGTCATCATGGCTCCCCTGCCACAAGCCAGCTTTAATTCAAGCCAGAAGTCAGCGGGCCGGTCGTCGCTGGTGGAGCGGCCCCCTCGGACCCTGAGGAACCCCCCAGAGGAGCGCAGCCTCTCCCTCACTCTCTCCCTTAGTCTCTCTCTCACTCTCTCCCTTAGTCTCTCTCTCACTCTCTCCCTTAGTCTCTCTCTCAGTCTCTCTCTCAGTCTATCTCTCAGTCTCTCTCTCAGTCTATCTCTCAGTCTCTCTCTCAGTCTCTCTCTCAGTCTCTCTCTCACTCTCTCTCTCTGTCTCTCTCTCAGTCTCTCTCTCAGTCTCTCTCAGTCTATCTCTCAGTCTCTCTCTCAGCCTCGCTCTCAGTCTCTCTCTCACTCTCTCTCTCAGTCTCTCTCTCAGTCTCTCTCTCACTCTCTCTCTCTCTCAGCCTCTGTCTCAGTCTCTCTCTCACTCTCTCTCTCAATCTCTCTCTCAACCTCTCTCTCAGCCTCTCTCTCAGCCTCTCTCACACTCTCTCTCTCAGCCTCTCTCTCACTCTCTCTCTCAGTCTCTCTCTCACTCTCTCTCTCACTCTCTCTCTCAGTCTCTCTCTCAGTCTCTCTCTCTCCTGGGCTGCTGTCTGCCCACGCCGCGGCTCCACGGCTCCTAAATGGATTAGCATGACTCCAGGTGTTGCGGTTACAGAAGCTAATCGGTGGCGTTTCCCTGGTTTTAGTTAGTTTGTGTTTTGTAAAGTCCTTTGCTGCTTTTAATCCTCACAAAAAAAAAGAGAATAGCAGGGCTGTTTGCACCTCCGCTGTGTTCTTTGTTGTGCTTGGCGGGACAAAAACAAACAGCAGCTTAATGTACAAATAAATAATAAATCAGTTATTATACAACCAAGCACAACTCCAACCGCGCACGGGCTGCTGCAGAGGGTGTGTTAAAAGTGTTAGCGCCGTGCTGCAGAGAGACAGGGGGGGGTGGGGGGGGGGGGGAGGTGTATTTTAACCTCTCAGACACTTCATTCAGAGCGCAGCAGGCGTACCAGTGAGGAGGAGAAGGCAGAGAGAGAGAGAGAAGGAGGGAGCTGGTGATGGAATGCAGCCATGGCGGTGACCCTGCGAGCCTCACAGGGAGGAAGGCCGGAGACAGGTAGATATATATGGCCACTTTGTTATTGTGAATTCCAGATCCTGTGATTATCTCTGACTCTCCACCTTCTGGACTTTTTTAATCTGGGGATTCCTGAGAGTCTCTCTCTCTCTCTCTCTCTCTCTCTCTCTCTCTCTCTCTCTCTCTCTCTCTCTCTCTCTCTCTCTCTCTCTCTCTCTCTCTCTCTCTCTCTCTCTCTCTTTCTCCCC
>JAXIVH010000014.1:10748817-10758817 GCA_036785325.1 Urophycis tenuis | reverse complement strand
TTCACTGGTATAATATTCTTCTTTCACTGGTAATGACATTGTGGCCACGATCGCTCTTCCACTAACTTAATATCTGATATAAATGGCGAGGAGTTGTGTGTTCATGTGTGTGTGCGTGTGTGTCTCTCTGTTGTCATACATGCAGCTGTACAGTACACATGTGTGTGCTTTTTTTCAGCACGTGTAATCTATCCCAGCCTCGCTTGGCGTCTTTAATCTTCTGATATTACAAGCCATTCATCATTTTATCTTGACACCTTCATAAAATAAAACATACAGTAATTAATTTTGTTAGACGCAAAGAGAGAAAGAGAAACAGAGAGAGGGAGAGGAAGATGAAAAGATGAGAAAGGGATTAGTGAAGAGGAGTTTAAAAAGGAGTCTCGATTCCAGATTGAATATAGGATATTCTTTTAAACAATGCAGTTGTCACCAAAGAAATTACTTTCGCATTTCACATGTGTCAAATCAAGATTAAATGTACGATACCACAGTGTCCCAAGGAAAACGGAGTTATCATTTTAATATTTTAGAAGTGTCAATCCAGAAAATGATCTGTTGCAGTGAGGCCAATCAGGTTAACATTGATATTCTACTCAGATACTATAACTCTTGAACATTGACGGTTATGTGAATTTATATAAAAGCAAAAAAAATCTAGCATCTTGCAGCACTGAAAGAAAATTTACAAATAATATCCAAAATATAGAGATAATATCCATAATCAATTTAACATATAGTGCGTCACTTAATGGTTGTTTGATGCTACATAAGCAGGTTATGCAGATGCTAAGGATAGCATAATACCCTGCATATATGTAAAACAAGAATCGTATATCATACAGGTTTGATATCATATCAAGAAATATTATAACATTAAGTCTAGGATGAATTATACTCTGGAAAAAAATCCCTGTGAATGATGATGATGATGATGTCATGGATCCAAAGCATCAAAATGACTTCAATCTATGAAATATTATGTCTGGGATTAATTCTACTTCTATGGAAATAAACAACTAGATAATAATTATGATGAAGATGATGAAGTTGACGACGGCGCTGCTGCTGCTGCTGCTCCTGCTGATGATGATGATGATGATGATGATGATGATGATGATGATGATGATGATGCTTGATGGATTAAGATGGAGAATCATTCAGAATGAAAAGGATACGCTTTCAAGAATGAATGAAGAGCCCTGGAACAAAGAGCGGTTGAGCGCCACACTGTTTGTTTAGCAGTAGTGTACTGTACAGGAGCAGCTCCCCTCTTGTTCAGGAGACCATTACTCCAAGGTAACCTATATTTCCCCGACATATTCAGAGGGTCCGCAGACAGACACACACACACACACACACACACGCACACGCACACGCACACGCACACGCACACACAAACACACACACACACACAGACACAGACACAGACACAGACACAGACACAGACACACACACACACACACACACACACACACACACACACACACACACCAGGCTCCCGGCCCCGCCAGCCTCTCTGACGGGGCACGTGGCAGACAGCGGAGATGGATGCTTGCACTTTGGAAAGCACGGAAATAAAAGGGAACGTCAGATAAACTGACAGCAGGCACCTCAGGACAGAGAGGCGTGAGCAGTGCTGATGGCTCTGACATGGGGGGGGGGGGGGGGCAGCGCTGGGCTGCTGGGCCGCAGCTGATGGATATGTGCTGCTCATGAAGGGAAAAAAAAACCAAAAAGCCTCCGATGTTGTGGGCTGTAACAGTGTTTGCAGGGTTATGTATTATTTATTCATCCCTCATTCACCCCGGCCATCGGGCTTCCCCGGGCGGCGCCTGGCTTCAGATTGTTCAGCACCCCCTTTCTAAATATCCTCACATGTCTCTGAGGCTGGAGGAGAGCAGAGCACCTGGAGGGACAGAGCGGGTCCAGGCGGACACGACACACACACTCACACACATACAGCGCGGCTCGGGTTCCCAGCCCTGGATCTCCACGCTGCATGGATCAGCGCTAACTGTTGAGCCGTCGCGACATGGTTTGAGTTACTTGAGGGCCGTTATTTAAAAACAATAAAGTGGATCTGCCCTCCCCTTTGGTAAAGCCAAATAGCCCCGATGCTAAAAAAAAAAAAGTGCTTATATTTAGTTGCTGCAAAATAAACAACAATGCACTCATCTTTGAATTTTGCTTTTTTTTATATAGAAACCCTTTTCAATCAATTATTTAATATTCGTCTCAAACAGCCCTGTAGTCTAGTCTGAAATTGGGCCTGCTTGAGGGAGAATCAAACCATGACAAAGACACCCTTTAACAGCTGAATGATACAACACAACACACAAGACACAGCCTGCAAGATGTGAATTATTTACTGGCTTCCAATGTGATGGTGCTTATTGATGGCATCTACAATAGATCTCCATGAAAAGTAATTTCATTTGTTGTTGGCTCTGTCAGCATGCAACTTTCTTTTCAACAAACTTTCCTCGCTGCCTGTCTGCCTGTCTGCCTGTCTGCCTGTCTGCCTGTCTGCCTCGTCGATGCTCCTTCAACGTCTCCACGCGGAGCGTTAGGTAAACCCCCCCCCCCCCCCTCCACTGTGTTCCTGACTGCTCACCCAGTCACAGGTGTTTCCCATCGGCCGTCCCACGGTCCCTCTCTCCCCAACACCAACATTGTTTTAAAGCAAAGGACTGCGGGCTCCTGGCGGAGGCCTCTCGGACAGGACCCGGCAGACTATGTTTATCTGTGTGCATAAAACTGCACGCATCGCACTGTCTGCGTGCTCGGCCTCTGGGGAAGACACATGGTTTAGGCATCAGGGCATCGCTCTTTCACGGCAGATGGGGGAAAGAAGGGGAATCCACAGCGGCCTTTCTCTGTGTAGAAGAAGATTTGAAACAAGGTGAGCGAACAGAAATCCCAGAAACAGTGTATTGTGTTAATAACGGAAGACACCCTCCATGCACAGATCTAGTCGTGGCAGTACATGGGTGTGTGAGTGCGCAAACTTTGGTCATAATATAATGACTTTTTCTTCCTGTCGTGCTCATCAAAACACTTCATAGAGCAAGTGACGATTGGGGCAAGTGTACCTGAGTTAATGGAAGCAGCATGCATGCAGTCATCTTGATAATTTCATTTGAATGTGCCCTGGGGTGGAGCAATCTATATTTCATCAGCTCAAAGCAGTTTATTTCATTAAAACAACTGCATGTCCATCAGTGAGGACCTGCTCCTTTCAAGATAAGCTGGTGGAGTTCATCATAATTGCAAATGTTTGCACGTAATGTAAAGAGCTTGTGGGGTCTGAGGTATTCTTTAGATGAAAACGGTTGTCATGCATACAAATCACAACGGGTGACAGTAATTCCCAGCAACATTTTCGATTAGTAGCTATTCATGACGAAGTGTCAGAGTTACAGCATACCTGCAGGCATTATTATGTGGCAACGCAGAGTTGTTGGGAGCCACGGCTTTGATCACCATTGTTTTAAACATGTGCGATGTATTATTGAAATGTGTTGGTTTAAGGAAGTTCAGTGGTTCCATGGGGATGCTGGAACAAGGTCTCTGAGATGGTGGGCTTTGGTTGTTCACACTCGGACCTGAGGCTTCCAGCCAAATTGATGGGACATGTGAGGCTCTATCTGTCTAGCTGTCTATCATTCTCTTTCCTTTTCTGCACTTTCTTCACTGTCTCAGGAAGTAACTTTTCATATTTCTGAATTATTAGAATGTCTTATGATATGTCTGCCCAACACAAATTGCACAGAGTTGCATATGCACGAAAAACATATACCGCCACCCCGCCCCCCCCCCCCCCCCCCACACACACACACACACACACACACACACACACTTCGCACTTCTACTCTGAACATGAACACTGGCGGGTAATCAAGCCAACATGATTGACTTTATGATCACTCCAGAGCTGCAACTAGTCATTAAGCTTTCAAGCCATGCCAAGAGTTTCCTTAAAAAAAAATTGGCACTCAACAAAATAAAGGAAAAGACCAAGAAGTAGAAAAACCTTCCAAATGGCCTTCACTTCAGACTTCAGAACCACCGCCAGCTCCCTCCCTCCCTTCCACTCTCTCTCTCTCTCTCTCTCTCTCTCTCTCTCTCTCATCTCTCTCTCTCTCTCTCTCTCTCTCTCTCTCTCTCTCTCTCTCTCTCTCTCTTTCTCCTCTCTCTCTCTCTCTCTCTCTCTCTCTCTCTCTCTCTCTCTCTCCTCTCTCTCTCTCTCTCTCTCTCTCTATTTTTCCAGGAACTTTTAATGGCATGGAATTATAGGGTTGCGACTACCGGCAACAACAACTGTCTAGGTTTAAAAACATAATACGTTGACAGCAATGACACAGCCATTTTCTCCTCCTCCTCCATTAGTGCCGAGATGTGGCCACCCCCTTTGTTATCATTAAAGAGCAGTGGCACAGCAGCAGCCCTGAGGTTGTCATACGTCACTTCCTCTGTCATTACCCGCTGACACTGATGGCCACAGCTCTTGTATTGACACAATACAGCAAAAACTGAAAAATGGCGGCTACATTTTTTTGATCTTTTTAGAAATCGCCACTCAATATTGTAACATAAAGAGGCGACAGTTGCAGTGACGTTTGCAAACATCAATAAGTTGAGAAAATCTGCAGATATAAAATTACAGATGCAATCGTGCTTAGAGATGAGGGCCCCACACTATCTTGAACTCCTTGAGTACCCAGGGAAGGAGGGTTGGGGTGTGTGTGTGTGTGTGTGTGTGTGTGTGTGTATGTGTGTGTGGGTGTGTGTGTGTGTGTGTGTGCGTGCGTGCGTGCGTGCGTGCGTGTGTGTGCGTGCGTGCATGTGTGCCGTGCGTGCGTGTGTGTGTGTGTGTGTGTGTGTTGGGGAGTGGAGGGCATGCTGATGGTTATCTTGCCATTAGGTCATTCGTTATGCCTGCCAAAGGTTGCATGACATCACATGAGAGTATATCATTGTTAAGATTGGGCAGGCTCAGATTATATTGTTTTTATTTTCATGCAAATGATTTTCCAAACCAACCATTCAGTCAGGCACAGGTATGAACATTTGAAAGATTTTGTTAAAGAGTTTGTCAAAGAGTTTGTTAGATTAAGATAAATATTTCTATTGGTGTAACAAACAAAGAAATTCCTGTATGCATGTGTCTACGAACAAAGAAACATGCATACTTATGTTCACATGCTTTAGCCAGGGGTGTTGGATTTTACAATATCATTGAGAGCTACGGTCCTGTAAAGACACCCTTCTGCATTGACTCTTGTTAAAATCCACAGTTAGATAGATATACTGCCCTGTTCTTTAGCCCTCAGGGACATTAGCCACGACACTGCCATAAATCCCTCAAATCTGTCACTGGCATGTCCAACGACATCATAAATGCTGTGTTGAAAAACCCAAACCGTCATCAACCGCTCTGTCCCAGCCCCAAAGCCCCTGCCTCCTCTCTGGGGCAGCGGAGTCCTCTGGAGCACAGAGCGTGTCCCGCAGCGCCACACAAGACTCCTGGAACTATAGATCCAGCTGTCAGCCAAGTACGACTACAAATATTTATATATCTTAGCCCTCTCTTCTGCGGACTTATTTTCAGGGATATCACTCAAAAAAACACTGCGAGACAGCAAGAGATAGAAAGATAGACAGACAGATGGACTGAGAGAGAAAAAGACACAAAGAGAAAAAGACAGTGTGTGTGTGAGAGAGGGTGCACGCGAGAGAGACCAGAGAGAATATCTATAATTCAAAATAAACAGGCAAAAATATTATCACTCTTAGACTGCCTGAGGACGTTGCAGGAGAACGGTTGCTGGCTTGTCGAAAGGCATAAATAAACAAGGCCTCCGCCAGCTTTACACACACTGCAGCAAAGCGTACAGCCGCTCGCCTGTTGTCAGTCTGCTGGTCCCAAGTTAATACTGGTGTTAGTGTTGTTGTAGGGAAAACACTCCCCTCGCATGCTGGCCTTGTAGCAGGCCATGCCATCCCAAGCCTTTGTTTGTCTAATGTCCTGTGGTGGCTTGTGATTGGTCTAAATGACCTGTGACACCTCATTACTCGCATGCGCTGTCTCTTTCTCTCTCTCTCTCTCTCTCTCTCTCTCTCTCTCTCTCTCTCTCTCTCTCGCCTACTCTCTCTCTCTCTCTCTCTCTCTATCTCTCTTTCTCTCTCTCTATCTCTCTCTCTCTCTCTCTCTCCCTCTTTCTCTCTCCTTTTCTCTTTCTCTCTCATATTATTAATGGGAGGGTGTTGGAAAAAAAAGAAAGCGGGCATATTAACCACCCTCTTAATGGTGTTGGTTTTGATTAACGTCACCAAAAGTAAAATGACAGCGAGGTTAATAGGAACTTTGAACAAAACCCACAAACGCATGAATGTGTGTGTGTGCGTGTGTGTGTGTGTGTGTGTGTGTGTGTGTGTGAACTCAACTAAATACACACACACACACACACACACACACACTCATACATAATGAAACCATTGTTTTATGGATTTTCCAATCTCCACTGATATCATCTTACTGGGGATTTGGGGGTGGTTATGATGAAGACGAGCATGAAGGAAACCGAGACCCCAGGACCCAGGACCCTAGGAAGCCTCCTCTGACTGGAGTGCAGGACGCCTCATTAGGGACAGTGATGGATGTTCCGGAAGCTGCCACCAAGGCTTACTCAGGAGAAGGAGGAACCCTGGGTAGTAGTATTGTTCTTATTATTAGTGTTGCCGTGTGTGTTTATGAAGTGACACTTAATTAAAGGTGTGGAATTATGCCAGATACGTTAAGCAGCCACTGTTCAGTTGAGTGTAAACGCAAACGGAGATCTTGTGAAAGTAGGGGTGAAATAGAATGGGGGCACAGGAATCAGAGCTAGAAATGCCGACAGAGAAGTGATCAGTGCGTTGATGATTTAATACTCAAATGACAACAGGGAGAGAGAAGTAAATAATTTGTGAGATTTATGGATTTTCTTTCTTGTTTTACAGCCAGAAATATACATTGTGTCAAACCAAACAAGCCGTGCATCCTGGTGAGAAAATAAATTAAGTTTCAACCCCTTTTGAAATTTATTTATTATTTATTAAATTAAATGTAAAAGTAGAAAAGAGGACGGAAATGTAGTAGTTTATTGTTATAGTGGGTGTCCTGGAAGCTTATTCGGTTTCTTCTGTCAGAACAAAACGCCTCGAAACATTTTTCAAAAATTGCCTCACAAAACAATTCTGTCCACTTATGTGGAGTTTCAGGTGCAGTCCACCATCAGCTATTGTTCTCCAGGGATTTTCAACAAGAAAACAGAAGACACAATTATATGAGTATACATAATATATACTACATACATATTTGCAATATCTACGCAAGATCTGAACATTAATTAGAATAAACATTGGGTTTTTTTTCCGTTATGATAGTAATACAAGCTAACATGTAGCCTGAGTCCCAGGGGCTGTGCCAGAAGTTGCTTACATTGTAGACAGAGCTGATCCTAATCTTGAAGCCTCACCTCTTATCTTTTATCCAACCTACATTTTAACCCCCCCCCCCCCACACACACACACACACTGACTACTTTAGTTGAGTATCAGATTTACAAGCTGATAGTTTACTTTTATACCAGAGGAGGTCATATGATATTATATTTTCTCTTTCCTAAAATGGCTACAGCCACGGTCCCAGACGTATAAAACGTGCCGTTGACAGCGATACATTTCACATGATGACACTACTCTGAAACCATCTTGATATTGGCTTTCCCTGTCATAAAGAAGACCTGACCGCAGTCCTGCTGGCTGCTCCGCGGGTGTGTTTGTCTTGTGTTGCTGTGTTTGTTGAGTGTGCACAGAGCTGTCTGAGGCCTGTGTTTCCGGACGCTGTGTGTCAGAATAGCAAAGGCAAAACTACAGCGCTGTGAAAAGTAAAAGATGGCCAGAGATGGGGGGAAAGTAAAGGATGTAAACAAACAACAATCACAGCAAACAATGTTATATACTAAATGATAAGATGATGTTATACTGTATATGTTATAGATGTTATATTGTATCATGTGAAACATATACAATGCTGAATTACTACCAATGTAAATGCAAAACAATAATACAATTGATGACAATACTTTATTCCTGAACTCCATTCTTCCCAGTGGCAAACACTGAGCATATAGAGACTCACACTATACTATATAAAATAAATGTACATGGGACCTTTGAAGGGGTTTTGCGCCAGCTGGAGTGAAAGAATGACAGATATGTGGAGAGAGAGGGAGAGAGACAGAGAGAGAGAGAGAGAGAGAGAGAGAGAGAGAGAGAGAGAGAGAGAGAGAGAGAGACAGAGAGAGAGAGAGAGAGAGAGAGAGAGAGAGACAGAGAGAGAGAGAGAGAGAGAGAGAGAGAGAGAGAGAGAGAGAGAGAGAGAGAGAGAGAGAGAGAGAGCGAGAGCAAAAGGGGATGAGGAAATAGAGGTATAGCGCAAGGAAGAATGGAGGTGAGCAAACAGACAGCACAATAAGGGGAGCGTGGAGGAGGGTTGTATTCCAGAGAGGTGAGACAGAGATGGGGGGAGAGGGACGGGGGAGAGGAGTGGGGTGCTCTGGCAGGTTCTTCATCATCTGCTTAGGCATTCTCTCCGGCTGCCCGTAAAACAGTCATGGGGCTTCTCTGGAGAACAGTTTCCCTCAGCAATGAGCGCAGGTATAAATATACTCCCCCCCCCCCCCCCCCCCCCAGAATCACATACATTCTAGAACCAGTCCCACTCTGAGAAGGCTGTGAAGACATTCACACAAGAAAATGTTGAATTAAAAATCCCTGGTCCATTAAAGTAGTAAATGTATGAGAAGACAGGAGTTTGTGTATTTAACCTTATTGACCAATCAAATATATCAAAAATCTATTTTTGTAAAAGTTTGAAAAAAAATATGAAGCCGATTTTAGTTCCCCTCAATATTTTTAAGATCTGCTTTTATTGAAGCATCATCAGAGTAGAGGAAGACATCCCAAGGATTATACCAAGGGCTCTGCTAAGTCACCATACATTTTATGCAAGTTTGATAAATGGAAACAGTAAGATAATTTGTTTTACTAGAGCACAATGCAGTGGCAAGCAACACTTGAACACTCTTTTTAGAAATGCAGTATTGAGTCGAGAGAGGAAAAAGTGGTTTGGAATGTTCCAGAAAATGGTATGTGTACTGTATGTGGTGTTTGTGTGTGTGTGTGACTAAAACACTCAATCTTAATGCATATATCATTATCATCACATTCAGAATTTAACTATTTATGTAAATTACACTTAACGCAGGTCTAAGTCAAATAGAACTTATGTCATAACTTACGTTATCATTCAGTTCAATCGGGGAAGCTTGCGGATTGAATGAATAGACAAAGAGACGTTTCACAACAGCAGGGCCGTCTCTCTCAGAGAGCTTCTCCAAAGTCTCTCAGGGCTTTTTAACATTTCAATAAAAAACATTTTAAAGAGTTGGCTGACTTTGACGATGGGAGAGCAATGAGAGAAAAGGGGCTGAAAACTGCTGCAAAATGTTATAGCAGTACAGGAGTGGAGAAGTTAGAGAGCAGCCACATTTCACAGATAAATCAATGGCATGACGCTAAGGTGGTTAAACACGCTGAGAAATCAGGAAGACAATAGTAAATAACCAATGCAGTGCTTTCACTGACTAAATAAAGCTCACACAAAAAGTGTGACTTTGGTACAAATGATGAATGGCGTATAAAAGTCCATGCATTGTATTGCAGTGATTTTATGACCAAAAATAAATAAAATTGAATTACGTAGACAGAGAGCTTTTGACATTCAGTCAAATGTAATCGACAGTTCATAGCATTTAAAACAATTGGCTGTTTTTGTTGGTTCCACCAAGGACACATGAATGAACCCCAAGTACAACCAGAGACATAATCAACCTTTGATACAAGAAGGCCAACACTGACAGAAATAATCCACTGGCCGGTGTCTTAATGA
>JAXIVH010000014.1:10736376-10746376 GCA_036785325.1 Urophycis tenuis | reverse complement strand
CCCCTCCGACTACATGGGGTTTGTCACTGTCAACAGCGTTGGGTACTAGTTTGCAATCGACAGGAAGAGGGGAGTTGATGAACCGTGACCTCAGAGTTATTATTGTTGGAGGAGAGAAGAAAAGAAGTTAACAAACTCTAACCTCCAGGTCTTGTGCAGCCTATCCCATGTGGACGCAAGTCATGAAACAAATATTTCAGTCTCTTTGTGGCTGTGACCTCTGAACAGGAAACAATAGCATATGGGGAGCCAGTCAGAGGGAGAGAGAGACAGAGAGAGAGAGAACGAGAGAGCGAGAGAGCGAGAGATAGAGACGGAGAATACAGACAGCAAGCTGCTTGATCTGAATTAGACTTTTGTTTTCTCTATGCTTAATTCGTTTCACCCTTAAAATCATCTCCTACGCACAATATTCTATAAGTATATTCTCTGTTGTCTTTCTTTTTCATACCCCAACAAAGTTGGGCTATGATGAATCACAGCCTTTCAAAGGCAGAAACCAAATGACTTTGATGTTTGATGTCCACGTAAACACATCTGGCCTGGCATCATATGTACTTACATTGAACAATATTGCAGATGTTGCGAGCGCACACGATTCCTACAGTTTACTTAAAGCTCCGGTGCCGATAATCGACGATACTTTAATGACCTTTGACATTTTGATAAGCATCTGCAGATTCGCTAATTCCGTATATTTCCCGCTCTGACGTTTAACACTGTCAGAGTAATCGCGCATTAACACCGTTAACATAAGACTTTAACGGCTGACCTTTAGACCGCTTAGCTTCATTCTAGACAATGGCAGGACCCAGAGGTGTAGGGCTGCAATGCTCTGGTTCTCATCACAGTGGGGGAGAACCAGCGTGGTGGGTTGTTAGGGAAAAAATCCCACTAGCAACCTCAGATGGCTGCCACATGTGGTCCATCTGTCCATTCGTCTTGTCAGAACAGTGACGGTGAGAGAGGCTATTCTAGGACTCTTCTTCCTGGGAAACACAGGGTCAAAGACCAAAGGGCTCACGTGTCATTTGTTTTAGTTTAATGTTGTAATGATTGTCGTTTTTATGTTTTATTTGCTACCTTTTAGGTGTCCAAGGGTAATTTGCAAGTTGGCTAGCAAATAACACTATTCATGTTGTCAATAACAAAACAATCTATTTGACTTGAATTCAAAATAACTCCACACAATAAGAGCGATTTATAATAAGATAGATTTTTCCATTAAAAAAGAAATGTGGATGCATTGTTGCATGGCCATATTAAATGACCAAAGACTAGCCTCTGCCAGGTCCACATTCCCATATGCATGCAATTACGTCACATTGTCCTTGCTTTGCCATTCTAGCACTGAGGCTTAACATTCATTATCTTTGCTAGCTGCTTCTGATGTCCCTCCACCCATAAGTAAGCAATGCATAAGCTGTTGCTTCCAATAAAAACGGTATGGTGTGTAAAGTAGGGTTGAAATATTGTTAACTGTGTGTGTGTGTGTGTGTGTGTGTGTGTGTGTGTGTGTGTGTGTGTGTGTGTGTGTGTGTGTGTGTGTGTGTGTGTGTGTTGCGTGTGTGTGTGTGTGTTGTGCGCACACACACACACGCACACACACACACACACACTGCATGCATTTATGTGTGTCAGTTAAAATGTGTGTCAGAATATGTGCGTGTATTTGTGTGTGTGGTGTGTGTGTGTGTGTGTTGTGTGTGTGTGTGTGTGTGTGTGTGTGTGTGTGTGTGTGTTTGATAAAAAAAAAGGCTAACAACAGGACTGCCAAACCACACCACAGAGGACAAGCAATGCTGCAAATGACAACAAAGGACTTTGACACCATTGTACACACAGCGAGGAAGCGCTATCCACAGGCGCAATTACAAAATTACCAAGAGTGGTACACTGGCTCTTTCTCATTAGAATATTACCTCTGGCTCTCAGCAGCACGTTGAAAGCCATTAAGATGACCTTCACGTGTAGAGCGCTCATTAAAGTGTGCTGAGATGCTCTTTTGGTGGCTGTAATGAGGGGACCAGCACACACCCACACCACTGAGGGACTTCACCACAATGTGGGGTACGGACTGCAATTATGTGGACCTTTTGAAAAGTTCACTGGTATAATATTCTTCTTTCACTGGTAATGACATTGTGGCCATGATCGCTCTTCACTAACTTAATATCTGATATAAAATGTGCGAGGAGTTGTGTGTTCATGTGTGTGTGCGTGTGTGTCTCTCTGTTGTCATACATGCAGGCTGTACAGTACACATGTGTGTGCTTTTTTTCAGCACGTGTAATCTATCCCAGCCTCGCTTGGCGTCTTTAATCTTCTGATATTACAAAGCCATTCATCATTTTATCTTGACACTTCATAAAATAAAACATACAGTATTAATTTTGTTAGACGCAAAGAGAGAAAGAGAAACAGAGAGAGGGAGAGGAAGATGAAAAGATGAGAAAGGGATTAGTGAAGAGGAGTTTAAAAAGGAGTCTCGATTCCAGATTGAATATAGGATATTCTTTTAAACAATGCAGTTGTCACCAAAGAAATTACTTTCGCATTTCCACATGTGTCAAATCAAGATTAAATGTACGATACCACAGTGTCCCAAGGAAAACGGAGTTATCATTTTAATATTTTAGAAGTGTCAATCCAGAAAATGATCTGTTGCAGTGAGGCCAATCAGGTAACATTGATATTCTACTCAGATACTATAACTCTTGAACATTGACGGTTATGTGAATTTATATAAAAAGCAAAAAAAATCCTAGCATCTTGCAGCACTGAAAGAAAATTTACAAATAATATCCAAAATATAGAGATAATATCCATAATCAATTTAACTATAGTGCGTCACTTAATGGTTGTTTGATGCTACATAAGCAGGTTATGCAGATGCTAAGGATAGCATAATACCCTGCATATATGTAAAACAAGAATCGTATATCATACAGGTTTGATATCATATCAAGAAATATTATAACATTAAGTCTAGGATGAATTATACTCTGGAAAAAATCCCTGTGAATGATGATGATGATGATGATGTCATGGATCCAAAGCATCAAAATGACCTTCAATCTATGAAATATTATGTCTGGGATTAATTCTACTTCTATGGAAATAAACAACTAGATAATAATTATGATGAAGATGATGAAGTTGATGACGGCGCTGCTGCTGCTGCTGCTCCTGCTGATGATGATGATGATGATTGATGATGATGATGATGATGATGATGATGATGATGATGCTTGAAGGATTAAGATGGAGAAGCATTCAGAATGAAAAGGATACGCTTTCAAGAATGAATGAAGAGCCCTGGAACAAAGAGCGGTTGAGCGCCACACTGTTTGTTTAGCAGTAAGTGTACTGTACAGGAGCAGCTCCCCTCTTGTTCAGGAGACCATTACTCCAAGGTAACCTATATTTCCCTGACATATTCAGAGGGTCCGCAGACAGACACACACACACACACACACACGCGCACATGCACACGCACACGCAAACACACACACACACCACACACACACACACACACACACATACACGCACACGCACACACACACACACACGCACACGCACACGCACACACACACACACACACACACACACACACACACACACACACACACAGACACACACACACACACACACACACACACACACACACACACATACACACACACACACACACACACACACACACACACACACACACCAGGCTCCGGCCCCGCCAGCCTCTCTGACGGGGCACGTGGCAGACAGCGGAGATGGATGCTTGCACTTTGGAAAGCACGAAATTAAAAGGGAACGTCAGATAAACTGACAGCAGGCACCTCAGGACAGAGAGGCGTGAGCAGTGCTGATGGCTCTGACATGGGGGGGGGGGGGGGGGGCAGCGCTGGGCTGCTGGGCCGCAGCTGATGGATATGTGCTGCTCATGAAGGGAAAAAAAAACCAAAAAGCCTCCGATGTTTGTGGGCTGTAACAATGTTGCAGGGTTATGTATTATTTATTCATCCCTCATTCACCCCGGCCATCGGGCTTCCCCGGGCGGCGCCTGGCTTCAGATTGTTCAGCACCCCTTTCCTAAATATCCTCACATGTCTCTGAGGCTGGAGGAGAGCAGAGCACCTGGAGGACAGAGCGGGTCCAGGCGGACACACTCACACACTCACACACATACAGCGCGGCTCGGGTTCCCAGCCCTGGATCTCCACGCTGCCATGGATCAGCGCTAACTGTTGAGCCGTCGCGACATGGTTTGAGTTACTTGAGGGCCGTTATTTAAAAACCAATAAAGTGGATCTACCCGCCCCTTTGGTAAAGCTGAACAGCCCCGATGCTAAAAAAAAAGTGCTTCTATTTAATGCTGCAAATAAACAACAATGCACTCATCTTTGAATTTTGCTTTTTTTTATATAGAAACCCTTTTCAATCAATTATTTAATATTCGTCTCAAACAGCCCTGTAGTCTAGTCTGAAATTGGGCCTGCTTGAGGGAGAATCAAACCATGACAAAGACACCCTTTAAACAGCTGAATGATACAATACAACACACAAGACACAGCCTGCAAAGATGTGAATTATTTACTGGCTTCCAATGTGATGGTGCTTATTGATGGCATCTACAATAGATCTCCATGAAAAGTAATTTCATTTGTTGTTGGGCTCTGTCAGCATGCAACTTTCTTTTCAACAAACTTTCCTGTCTGCCTGTCTGCCTGTCTGCCTGTCTGCCTGTCTGCCTGTCTGCCTGTCTGCCTCGTCGATGCTCCTTCAACGTCTCCACGCGGAGTGTTAGGTAAACCCCCTCCGCTGTGTTCCTGACTGCTCACCCAGTCACAGGTGTATTTCCCATCGGCCGTCCACGGTCCCTCTCTCCCCAACACCAACATTGTTTTAAAGCAAAGGACTGCGGGCTCCTGGCGGAGGCTCTCGGACAGGACCCGGCAGACTATGTTTATCTGTGTGCATAAAACTTGCACGCATCGCACTGTCTGCGTGCTCGGCCTCTGGGGGAAGACACATGGTTTAGAGGCATCAGGGCATCGCTCTTTCACGGCAGCTGGGGAAAGAAGGGGGAATCCACAGCGGCCTTTCTCTGTGTAGAAGAAGATTTGAACAAGGTGAGCGAACAGAAATCCAGAAACAGTGTATTGTGTTAATAACGGAAGACACCCTCCATGCACAGATCTAGTCGTGGCAGTACATGGGTGTGTGAGTGCGCAAACTTTGGTCATAATATAATGACTTTTCTTCCTGTCGTTGCTCATCAAAACACTTCATAGAGCAAGTGACGATTGGGCAAGTGTACCTGAGTTAATGGAAGCAGCATGCATGCAGTCATCTTGATAATTTCATTTGAATGTGCCCTGGGGTGGAGCAATCTATATTTCATCAGCTCAAAGCAGTTTATTTCATTAAAACAACTTCATGTCCATCAGTGAGGACCTGCTCCTTTCAAGATAAGCTGGTGGAGTTCATCATAATTGCAAATGTTTGCACGTAATGTAAAGAGCTTGTGGGGTCTGAGGTATTCTTGAGATGAAAACGGTTGTCATGCATACAAATCACAACGGGTGACAGTAATTCCCAGCAACATTTTCGATAGTAGCTATTCATGACGAAGTGTCAGAGTTACAGCATACCTGCAGGGCATTATTATGTGGCAACGCAGAGTTGTTGGGAGCCACGGCTTTGATCACCATTGTTTTAAACATGTGCGATGTATTATTGAAATGTGTTGGTTTAAGGAAGTTCAGTGGTTCCATGGGGATGCTGGAACAAGGTCTCTGAGATGGTGGGCTTTGGTTGTTCACACTCGGACCTGAGGCTTCCAGCCAAATTGATGGGACATGTGAGGCTCTATCTGTCTAGCTGTCTATCATTCTCTTTCCTTTTTCTGCACTTTCTTCACTGTCTCAGGAAGTAACTTTTCATATTTCTGAATTATTAGAATGTCTTATGATATGTCCTGCCCAACACAAATTGCACAGAGTTGCATATGCACGAAAAACATATACCGCCACCCGCCCCCCCCCCCCCCCCCCCCCCCCCCCCCCCCACACACACACACACACACACACACACCTTCGCACTTCTACTCTGAACATGAACAACTGGCGGGTAATCAAGCCAACATGATTGACTTTATGATCACTCCAGAGCTGCAACTAGTCATTAAGCTTTCAAGCCATGCCAAGAGTTTCCTTAAAAAAATGGCACTCCAACAAAATAAAGGAAAAGACCAAGAAGTAGAAAAACCTTCCAAATGCCTTCACTTCAGACTCAGAACCACCGCCAGCTCCCTCCCTCTTCACTCTCTCTCTCTCTCTCTCTCTCTCTCTCTTCTCTCTCTCTCTCTCTCTCTCTCTCTCTCTCTCTCTCTCTTTCCTCTCTCTCTCTCTCTCTCTCTCTCTCCTCTCTCTCTCTCTCTCTCTCTCTCTCTCGCTCTCAATCTCTCTCTATTTTCCAGGAACTTTTAATGGCATGGAATTATAGGGTTGCGACTACCGGCAACACAACTGTCTAGGTTTAAAAACATAATAATAGTTGACAGCAATGACACAGCCATTTTCTCCTCCTCCTCCATTAGTGCCGAGATGTGGCCACCCCCTTTGTTATCATTAAAGAGCAGTGGCACAGCAGCAGCCCTGAGGTTGTCATACGTCACTTCCTCTGTCATTACCCGCTGACACTGATGGCCACAGCTCTTGTATTGACACAATACAGCAAAAACTGAAAAATGGCGGCTACATTTTTTTGATCTTTTTAGAAAATCGCCACTCAATATTGTAACATAAAGAGGCGACAGTTGCAGTGACGTTTGCAAACATCAATAAGTTGAGAAAATCTGCAGATATAAAATTACAGATGCAATCGTGCTTAGAGGATGAGGGCCCACACTATCTTGAACTCATTGAGTACCCAGGGAAGGGAGGGTTGGGGGTGTGTGTGTGTGTGTGTGTGTGTGTGTTGTATGTGTGTGTGGGTGTGTGTGTGTGTGTGTGTGTGCGTGCGTGCGTGCGTGCGTGCGTGTGTGTGCGTGCGTGCATGTGTGCGTGCGTGCGTGTGTGTGTGTGTGTGTTGGGGAGTGGAGGGCATGCTGATGGTTATCTTGCCATTAGGTCATTCGTTATGCCTGCCAAAGGTTGCATGACATCACATGAGAGTATATCATTGTTAAGATTGGGCAGGCTCAGATTATATATTTTTTATTTTCATGCAAATGATTTTCCAAACCAACCATTCAGTCAGGCACAGGTATGAACATTTGAAAGATTTTGTTAAAGAGTTTGTCAAAGAGTTTGTTAGATTAAGATAAATATCTCTATTGGGTGTAACAAACAAAGAAATTCCTGTATGCATGTGTCCTACGACACAAAGAAACATGCATACTTATGTTCACATGCTTTAGCCAGGGGTGTTGGATTTTACAATATCATTGAGAGCTACGGTCCTGTAAAGACACCCTTCTGCATTGACTCTTGTTAAAATCCACAGTTAGATAGATATACTGCCCTGTTCTTTAGCCCTCAGGGACCATTAGCCACGACACTGCCATAAATCCCTCAAATCTGTCACTGGCATGTCCAACGACATCATAAATGCTGTGTTGAAAAACCCCAAACCGTCATCAACCGCTCTGTCCCAGCCCCAAAGCCCCTGCCTCCTCTCTGGGGCAGGGGAGTCCTCTGGAGCACAGAGCGTGTCCCCGCAGCGCCACACAAGACTCCTGGAACTATAGATCCAGCTGTCAGCCAAGTACGACTACAAATATTTATATATCTTAGCCCTCTCTTCTGCGGACTTATTTTCAGGGATATCACTCAAAAAAACACTGCGAGACAGCAAGAGATAGAAAGATTAGACAGACAGATGGACTGAGAGAGAAAAAGACACAAAGAGAAAAAGACAGTGTGTGTGTGACGAGAGGGTGCACGCGAGAGAGACCAGAGAGAATATCTATAATTCAAATAAACAGGCAAAATAATTATCACTCTTAGACTGCCTGAGGACGTTGCAGGAGAACGTTGCTGGCTTGTCGAAAGGCATAAATAAACAAGGCCTCCGCGAGCGTTACACACACTGCAGCAAAGCGTACAGCCGCTCGCCTGTTGTCAGTCTGCTGGTCCCAAGTTAATACTGGTGTTAGTGTTGTTGTAGGGAAAACACTCCCCTCGCATGCTGGCCTTGTAGCAGGCCATGCCATCCCAAGGCCTTTGTTTGTCTAATGTCCTGTGGTGGCTTGTGATTGGTCTAAATGACCTGTGACACTCATTACTCGCATGCGCTGTCTCTTTCTCTCTCTCTCTCTCTCTCTCTCTCTCTTCTCTCTCTCTCTCGACTCTCTCTCTTCTCTCTCTCTCTCTCTCTCTCTTCTCTCTCTCTCTCTCTCTCCTCTCTCTCTCTCCCTCCTCTCTCTCTCTCTCTCTCTCTCTCTCTCTCTCTATCTCTCTCTCTCTCTCTCTCTCCTCTCTCTCTCTCTCTCTCCCTCTTTCTCTCTCCTTTTCTCTTTCTCTCTCATCATTATTAATGGGAGGGTGTTGGAAAAAAAGAAAGCGGGCATATTAACCACCCTCTTAATGGTGTTGGTTTTTGATTAACGTCACCAAAAGTAAAATGACAGCGAGGTTAATAGGAACTTTGAACAAAACCCACAAACGCATGAATGTGTGTGTGTGTGTATGTGTGAACTCAACTAAATACACACACACACACACACACACACACTCATACATAATGAAACCATTGTTTTATGGATTTTCCAATCTCCACTGATATCATCTTACTGGGGATTTGGGGGTGGTTATGATGAAGACGAGCATGAAGGAACCGAGACCCCAGACCCAGGACCCTAGGAAGCCTCCTCTGACTGGAGTGCAGGACGCCTCATTAGGGACAGTGATGGATGTTCCGGAAGCTGCCACCAAGGCTTACTCAGGAGAAGGAGGAACCCTGGGTAGTAGTATTGTTCTTATTATTAGTGTTGCCGGTGTGTTTATGAAGTGACACTTAATTAAAGGTGTGGAATTATGCCAGATACGTTAAGCAGCACTGTTCAGTTGAGTGTAAACGCAAACAGAGATCTTGTGAAAGTAGGGGTGAAATAGAATGGGGGCACAGGAATCAGAGCTAGAAATGCCGACAGAGAAGTGATCAGTGCGTTGATGATTTAATACTCAAATGACAACAGGGAGAGAGAAGTAGATAATTTGTGAGATTTATGGATTTTCTTTCTTGTTTACAGCCAGAAATACACATTGTGTCAAACCAAATAAGCCCGTGCATCCTGGTGAGAAAATAAATTAAGTTTCAACCCCTTTTTGAAATTTATTTATTATTTATTAAATTAAATGTTAAAGTAGAAAAGAGGACGGAAATGTAGTAGTTTATTGTTATAGTGGGGGTGTCCTGGAAGCTTATTCGGTTTCTTCTGTCAGAACAAAACGCCTCGAAACATTTTTCAAAAATTGCCTCACAAAACAATTCTGTCCACTTATGTGGAGTTTCAGGTGCAGTCCAGCATCAGCTATTGTTCTCCAGGGATTTTCAACAAGAAAACAGAAGACACAATTATATGAGTATACATAATATATACTACATACATATTTGCAATATCTACGCAAGATCTGAACATTAATTAGAATAAACATTGGGGTTTTTTTTCCGTTATGATAGTAATACAAGCTAACATGTAGCCTGAGTCCCAGGGGCTGTGCCAGAAGTTGCTTACATTGTAGACAGAGCTGATCCTAATCTTGAAGCCTCACCTCTTATTTTTATCCAACCTACATTTTAACCCCCCCCCCCCCCCCCCCCCCCCCCCCACACACCACACACACACACACACACACTGACTACTTTAGTTGAGTATCAGATTTACAGCTGATAGTTTACTTTTATACCAGAGGAGGTCATATGATATTATATTTTCTCTTTCCTAAAATGGCTACAGCCACGGTCCCAGACGTATAAACGTGCCGTTGACAGCGAT
>JAXIVH010000014.1:10711376-10726376 GCA_036785325.1 Urophycis tenuis | reverse complement strand
TGCGGTGGTAGTGTGTGTGTGTGCATGCATGTGAGCTTGCATATAAGGTCACACAGAGATGCATACACACACACACACAATCCACAATCTCTGATCCCCGTAGCATTCAGAGCCATTACATTACATTAACAAACCCCTTTTCTGATTTTTATCTTTTTATACCATACACTGATCCTTTTATACGCATTACACACACACAGACAATCACAGACCCTGCCAAACCCCCGCCTCCCCACCCAGCCAGCCCTCTACCGCTGAACCTTTGATACCCAGATGAGTGAACGGTTCCCTCTTCCTCTGACCTCAGACCTTTCAATCACACCACACTGCAGCGCTGGTAAGACCGCTGATATGATCTGGTCATACCAACCCCCTACACCCTCCTGATACTCCCCCTGTACACTGTTTCCTTTTGTGCGCCGCCACGCAGCGCTGGGCTCCCCTGGACCCAGGGAGACGACAGGGAGTGGGTGAACACACAACCCCAGAGCTCAGTTCATCACACACAACCCCAGAGCTCAGTTCATCACACACATCACACTATTGGCCAACGACAATGGAGCTCTATGTCTCTGACACACTAAGGGTCACAAAGAGGGTCCATTTTTTTTTCATTATTATTTTCTAGTAACGTGCTCCTGTCTACATGCTGGGTTTAGACAAAGATAGTGTCATCAAATGTGGACCTACAATATAGACATATCATACAACAATAATGATTATTATTTAGAAAGAAATGTAAGGGTTTTTTTTTGCTTGAGTTGAAATGATATGGAGTAGGTTCACATTTGGCTAATATCTTAAAATTGCAAGAATGGGACATTCATCAGAACAACGTTTGGTGTGACATGGAAACCCAAATCTTACATCAATCGTCCTTCAATATCCAGGGTATGAATATATCCTGTGAGAAGACACAGCCATAATATAAATAATATAAAGACATTAACCTGTCATTTTAAGTTGGTGCATCACATGTATCAATCTCACTGTAACTTTGGTTACTGCATTAATTATTGCAAACATTGTCAAACATAGGAAAAGCTTTTTTTCTAAAGCATTTAAAAGAATTGTTTCACAAATGTTCATTGAAAACATATACATACATTTAAATATATACATTTAATAACAAACAAAAAACATTGCATATCTCATACAAAAAATGGAAGAATTTGATACTTACATGTTACAGATAAAGTTCAACAGTTCAATATTATTGTGTAAGTGCAAGTGGAGGCAAAAACATGGAGATTAAAATACAATAGTTTAGGTAATGCCATTTCTAATTATAGAAAGGAAAAAACTGTTAAGAACGAACGACAGAGTAGGCGATACGTCTTATTAAAAATGTCAATGATTAACTGAATTAATAGGCTACTTCTCAAGGTTTAAATTAAACAACAGAAACACAAATGCATACCAAATAGTTGGCTATATATGTATATGAAGGCGTGCGTATAAGAACACTAACACTAAAAATATATAAATGTAAAAAAAATACGCATATAACAATATGTCTTGCAAGCACACGTTGCAGTCCGTGCAGTATCAACACAGGTCTACAGAATGGCATGGTTTATCTGGACTCCGCCTCATCTATCGTACAACCAATTGCCTGTTGCTATACTCAGTTCGCTGGACAAATCGACCAATCATAGCACTGCTCTCTGGAAACCTCGTCCTTCAACTTCCTCGCGGGAAGCTATCAGGAAGCTGTTACGGATTCTTTGCTTCCGTGGTAAATTAAGCTTTTTATTTGCTACATTATTTGATTAAAATGCATCTTTACGGTCTCATAATATGCGTATTTGCTATAATATCAAATAGGTAAAATGTGGCGATGTCTACGAACTGGATGTATGCTATGATGTGAAGCTACGATGTTTACGCAACGTTTCGATGGTATGAGCAGCTGCTTTTGACAACCTAGCAATCAATCAGCTGTCACGTTGTTGTTTACTTTGAACAGAAAGGGAACTGGACGAAGATGAGGCTATCCCGAGCCGAACATAAAGACATAGTCAGATGCACTGAGCATCTCAGACCTACGCGTCAGTGTATGAAGATACTAAAGGAGAGATTTCCAAAGTAAGTAAGAAATAAAAGTCAAGTTTTCACAGCAGCTAACAAGTTGCAGATGGATTGTCATGTGTGTGAGCGCGAGTAAGGGAAATGGAAGAGTGCTATTATTACTATGCAACTGTTGGATTTTAGAGAATGTTACATAAGGAATGTCTCTGTGCAGTGTGCACCAATATAATATAAGGATGGTTTGATTTAAATAAAAAATAGTGTGTGTGTGTGTGTGTGTGTGTTGTCAAATGTTCACCACACAATGTTGTGCTTTTTTTTTTGTGCATTTCATCACATTGTTCATCATGCTGTTGTCTACTGATCCGCCAAGCAGATGCTGCACATTCAGAAATCGAAGTGCAGGGTTAATGGCTGTGTTTGTGCTTCTCCTTGACACTGAGGGCCCTCTCCTTATTGAATGGAACACGTGTAGTCCCTCAAGGCCACAAGACACCGCATCTCATCCTGCTGAGGTCACTTGCAAAGTCGCATGCATTCGGGGCTTCCTACTTCCATTGTGCCTTAATCACCATTTTACAAGTAGTGATCAGGTCCCCAAAGGGGGTACATGGGCTACCTTGGTCTTGCCTTTGTTCTCACTGTCAGCATTTTACAGAAAATGTTATGCGTGCAAACTGCATTCAATATGTGGGACATAAAGGCACTGCTTTTCAAAGAATCAGATAAACGGTGCAATAACTTTTCACCTTAGTGTTTCAGTTTTTAATGCAAACTTCCTATGACCAATGGTAGACCTTTCCCTGAAGCTTTCCCTTTTAGATAACTGCTGTTGGTTTGAGCAATAATGAAAGGAAAACATTTTGAATAGATTCATTCCAATAATCCTGCATCATCGGTATCTCCAGGGGGTGCTGGCCCTGTTGTTTAGTTTTGCCGGTTATTGTTATTATTTCGCTCACCATAACCAATCTTTGGGAGGCCCCTGCTTTTTTTTTTTTTTTAAATCCCCCAGTCTCGTCACCAGGCCTGACAGACAGGAACAGCAGCAGTGTTTTCACAGCCTGCAAAATTATTCTGGTTGTCCAATCAGCTGAGCTGGGCTGTGGAGGGTTTGTGATTGGACTGGCAGGAAATCAGGCTCTTAAGACATAACATATCGACTAGGCCATCCATCATCTCTTAGTGTGCGCCGAGGCACGGCAGTCAACCAAACCCCCGGCCCCCTCCCCCTGCTCCCCCCCCCCCCCCTCCACCCACCCCCTGTCCACCAGGACTGCGTGGGAGCTCTGCCCGCCACTGCGTAAATACTGGCCCTGCCAGAACCTGCCATTTTTAGGGGAGGCAGGGTGGTGGTGGTCAGAGTTGATTGTGGGTTAAAAGAATAACAATAACAACAAAAAAAAGGGGGAAAAAAGAGGTACTGGATTTTTTTTTGGGGGGGGGGAAATTCAGATGGGAATGTAGGAAAGATGTATCTGGATATTGAGTGTTTGTATCATCCCACTGGGCTGTTTTAATGTGACGCTAGACATGTTAAGTCATAGGCCAATCTGGGTTCATGTGCCGTCTGCTAGTGCTGAAGTGAAGCTGTACTTGTGTGTTAGGAAGGATGCGCCATGTTTCCCGCGATGGAGGGGGCTTATCAGTTTGTCATGGTATTGCTTTTGATATGCCTTTCTTAAGCATAATCACAGCCATTGTAATCATTGGTTTAATTGGATGGGACACTCAAGAAGCTTTGAACCAAATTATGGTGATATGTCCTTTCAGGCTAATTTTCACAGAAGGTCTGTCAGTCTTTCTGCCATGCCCATAAGTATGAATAGTGGGAGGAGAGAGAAAGGGAAGATGGCATAGATAAAGAAAGAAGGAAAGAAAGCGAGGGTGTGCAATGTGCAGTCCCTCATCTGTAACGCCTGCATAACACAGATGTTGGGAGTCATCTGTCAGCCAGGCCTCTCCTGCAGGGCCCAAGCTGCTCAGAGGGGGAAAGAATTGGACACGGTGCTGTCACTTTTTACCCCCGTTTACAATGGAAGGGCATGCAAATATCAACCCCTCCCCGCCCCTTTCCCCTCTCCCCACCAATCCTGCCCCTTCTCTCCCGTGCCCTCTCCCCGGCAGCCGCCTCCTGAGTAACACCAGGGCTGCGGCGTGCAGCTACAATGAGGAGCAGGCAGGCAGCGTGCGGCCAGTGGGGGCTCATTGCAGGCTGGTTGTTGGTGGGAGGGGCTGTGGGGTTTCCTGACATCACTCCCGTCAGGCCATTCTCCAGCCGTGTATTAGAATTGGAAATGACGGTCTGCTCTCTGAGGCCTCGCCTGGATTCCCTCTGGTCTGAGACGGCTGGGTCGGGGGGATGGTTGGGAGGAGAACGGGGTCTCTCTCCCCTCCCTCCCCACTCTTTGTCCCCAGAGAGCGTCTGCATTAGGGAGGAGGGGGGGGGTGAGAAAGTGGGAGGGGCCGTGAAACTCCTCTGGCATCCCCCTGGTGCTATATTATGAATGAATTTGGACGCAATGATTATTCCCCTCCTTAAAACGCCATTCAGCTCACTCCTCATTTGGCCCTTTGAACATCAGGGGAGGGGTCCATGTATTGGCCTGTAGAATAGGGCAGATGCCTCCTTTTTTGGATGGGTTAAAATGCTTAATACGGAGAGTGTGACGTTACACCCTCCTTTAAAAAAAAATAATAATAATTTCCTCTTTTTGTGTCAGATGTATACACAGTGGTTCTTGGCATGGAGTCCCCCCAAATGTTTTTAAAATTGGGCCCTAATGTGCCGTTTTCATCAGAAGTGAGGCGGGCTGCAATATGGTGCTGTGGTCTGCTCTGGGAATATGAATGTTAATTAAGCATGCGTTCAGCCTTTTGAAATTCTAAAGAAGTGTCAGAATAATGGATGTTGAGCAAATGTCAAGCATTTGTTAATTTCTGTTATTCAGGGTCTATCTAGCATGATCTGGGAAGTAAAACGCAGAGGCCATGATTGTTGCGTGTGCCATTGATATGGTGATTTCTGGGCTGCAGATACTTGTGGTTTTGATAGTAGTATTCCCGCTTGTGTAAAAGATTAGGGCTGAGCTCATTGATTATTTATTGTTGCCGTGGTGTTTAACTCTGTTGTGATGCTTGGTTTAACCTAAGGATCTGCCACATGGCCTTTTGTATTTCCTTACTGTAGCTTGCTAGAATACTTGTCATTTGCAGGTTTTTTAATGATTATTATCCCATTCATTTTGTAGCATTGCCATCATAACAAATTTTGGATGATACTTTGCAGTGATTAAATAATTGTATACATCTGTGTTCTAAGTTTGATTGACTCAAGCATTGGATCTCATTTTGTGTGGTTGCTGTTTATAAAAAAATATATGTTTTATATTTTTGCTACTTGGAGCAGGATTTGATATCTGGAAGTAGCAAAAAACCAACCCACAGGCAGATCCTGTCCAGAAACTGTGTGGGCAGCAACATAAGCCTCTAGCATAGATGTCTCCGTACACAACCAAACTCATACTGGCATAATGGTGCTTCCTGGTACCACCTTTTGGAAGCTGAGAAAACCAACAGACAACTCCAGGCTGTTGTGTGGTGAGATTGTACCTTGGAAGGATCAAGGGAAAGCGGACATGCATGGTTGAGGCTAAAGGAGAGAGACACACCAAAGAGGAAGCAGGAGAGGGAGCTTGCTGAGTGTACAACTTTATGCCAGGCTAAAGAGCTCATGAATAATAGATGTGATCAATTACTTGATTAGGAAGAACTGAAAATGACCTGAAATCTTGGTGGAAGTAGTCGAGGCTACGCTGGGAAGAATTGTAAAGCCTGCTTTGCTCATTGGGCTAAAAAACACTGAGCAAAGCTAAAAGCGAGGCGCTGCTAAAGTACTGCGTGGTTTAACGTGATTGGAAAGGACACTGCATAATATTCAAACCTGCGTTGCCATGCAGTTTAATGCATTGCCACTTGTTTACCGGCTTTCTATTTGGTATTAATAAAAATCACATCAAAGCAGTACATGTAGCAACTCCGCTATACAACAATGCTGGCCAAACCGATATCTAATCCACATTGCTTTGCAGTGAGCCCCTGTGTAGCCAGGCAACATCTTGCACTGATGTCGTAGCCCTGGGTCCTCTCCTCATCGCGGGATCAATGGCAAACGGAGAATGAAACAACTTGCTCAGAATAGCGAGTATCGTCAGCCGCACAGCAGAAAACAGGACGTCGGTCTGTTGCCACACCAATGGAGGCTCGCCGTGCGATGGCCAATAGCATGGGCTTAATTAGAACATGTTGCGTTGAGGTTTCCACCACCACGCAGGAGGCTTTCACCACAGCGATGGACTGCAACAAGGCATCCGGAGTAATCATAATTAAGGCGGTGACTGTGTGTTACGCAAGGCCCTCTCGTTGGTGCAGTCTCTGGCGGCAGTGAAGACTTCTGGAAGCATCGGGTTTTGAAGGACTGTAAAGTAGTGCTGGGGCAGCGTGTCCTCAGAGTGTTGGGCAGGAGGGATGGCCCGCTGTGTTCCTGCTGAACACGTGGCCACACTCCTCCCTCTGCTGGGACCGGCTCTGGGATGGTGGCCACCAGGGTCTGTGTCCCTGAGAGTAGGGGGAAGGGACCGCACTTATACATTGGTCTTATTATCGGTTAACATTGCATTATTCTATATCATATTTTTCTTAGCACAACATTATATGCATTCAGAATAACACCATGGTATAATGCATGTTGTGGTTATTGTTGTGTTTTTATTATTTGTTGATAAAGAATAAGGCGCTGAGTCATTAATAACATAACATGTTACTGTTACTAATAGCCTACCTATGCTATTAGCTCTAGATCTACAAGACAGCAGTACACTGTAAACGCCTGTGTTCACATTGTGCAAGTATTTGTTCCACTCTGCATGACTCACGTCTGTTTGTTTCTATATCTTATCAGGACGTATCACAGTTATACATTAAGGCCTTGACATTTTGCGTTTCCTTATTCCCCCTGTGTCTGCGGCGTTTGTCGCGGCGGTGCTAATGTTGGGTTTAGCTGGGTAACAGATGCTATCATTTTGCCTATCAGCATGTGTAATTAAAGTCATTTGCATATGCATGTGCACATATCCAATATACATCAAACTTTCTCTGTATCAAATAAGGAATGTAATACAAGAACCTATACAAATGCATTGCTTTTCTTTTCTGTATCGATACTTTTTCCTATCTGCTAGGACATGATGCTTCATGCTATATTCAAGGTCTTCCAGATCACAATTGTTTCTGTTATTCAGTAGTGACAAACGTCAATTGAATTAAATGAAGACAAGGAGAATGGAGTATCAGAAGTGCCCATCATGGCCACAGAAATGCCTCGATTTGGAAAGATTGCGCCCTTTTTCCCTCATCTTCTGAAAATATCCCTCCATTAGAAAGACTAAAGTCTGCGATGCCTCAATTAGCTCGCTGCATGCCCTGAAGTGTTGCGCTACGCACCATTCTCTGCATGCAGATCCACCAAATGCTAAGTACTTTTGCAGCATATGCCACCAATACCATTAGCCAGGTGGCTTTCATTACCTAAATTACTGCTATCGTTTATAATAAATTATTTGTAAATAGGAAGATTCTGAATATAATTGATGGCCTGAAGACCCCCCCGATCCTGGTAATTAGCATACATATAAATTGCAATTGGCCTTTTTTTCCCCCTACGTCTGTTGCTTAAGACACATCGTAGATACAGGCCTAACTGACAAGGCCAGTTGGGATCATTCATTGATTGAAGGAGTATTGTGGAACATTCAACAAAAACTTGTCTTTTGTTGTACATTTTATACTTTGACACATGGATATTTTGGGACCTAGTGAATACCTAATGCTCTGTATGTGTGGGTGAGGTAATTATAGTCAAAGTGAAGGATTTCTAATCATTCATCTGTCTCCAGACCTTCTGTTAAGTCCTATGTGTGTGGTTTCATTCAAGATAAAGCCTCTTTTAATTATTATTATGAATGTACATGTGCTGTAATTGAGGGTCATGGTTCTCATTTTATTTTAGTAAAATACATGTAAAGTATATGTTTCAGTAAATGAAAAAAAAAAAAGTTGCTGTGTTCATTCAAATGTTTTGTTGAAGACCATGAATGCACATTGCACATGCATTATTTATTCATTCAACTTCTTCATTGTGTATGCTGAACATTTAATGTGCTGACCTTGTTACTTCATTGTGTATCTTATGGGTTAAAGCTTCCATTCGCCCCTATATTTCATGATCTATACTATAGCTGGGTGGAGCCACTGATTTCCCAAATCAATTTGATTCTGAATCAAAAGGTCCTCAATCTATTCGATTTCTGAATCAATTCAATATCGATTTGGTCAGGGGTATTTCAGTTACAATACCAGTTTTGATTGTATATGAAAGGGATTCTCAGAAAACGAATACTGTACATTGTACAAGGAACCCTCTGACCTGATACATTATTCAAAATATGAATGTTTAGTAGAACAGGTGAAAGCGCTTACATGAATGCAGGTTTTATTCCACTTGAGCAGCGCAGCAGCCTAACAGGGTTAAATCCTCCCACCGTTCCTCCGCGCCACAAGGCTACGGAGGATTGATCTGGACGGGCCGGTGGCCCAGCCCGCTAGTGCATGGAGGCGCTAGGCTCCACGCTGGCTCAATCCCACCTGTCGTTTGCTCTCCTCCCCATCCTGCTCATCTACCTCCTCTCTCTGTCCTGTCTATAGAGGCACTACACATTCACACATTTTATAAATTGATATTGGATCATTCATTCATTTGAATGGGAATAGTGATGTTTAAACCCTTAAAGACCTAATCTAAACTATCAAGGAGGTGATATTTTCCCTTGGAGCAGGAGAACAAATCCCTATTTGAAATCAAAGCCACATGACTTCAATGTAAAGGGAATGTTTTTTGTATTTTTTTAAGAAAACAAAATAGCCATGAAAGGTTTTGCCCCTTCTATCTTTTAATTTGGTTCCACAAGGTAGAATATTCCTTTTTTAAATCCTTCCATTATGACCAAGCAAGCAGGTGGATAAATTACACGGACAGATCTAATAGTCTTGTGCATGCAAACCATCGTATCTTGATGGTGAGATTGGTAGCGTGGCCCATATTTTAGCATGAATTGAGCTTACTGCACCCCTGAGAGACCAGGTTGAATATACATTAATGTACAACCTGCAATAACTTACGATTAATGCATTTTAAACTTGAAAAAGAGGGCATTATTCAATATATTGCCAGTGTAAAAAATGGACAGACCATAAAACTCAGAAATGCATGTTTTTGATCCTGCTTCATGCATCTTTTTACATATTCATCTATTATATTATATATTCATACCTCATCTTGAATTATTTTTGTCACAGTGGTTTATTGTGTATTTGTATTTTTATTTTTACGTAATACAGACTGGGGGGTGAACCGGAATACAAAAGGCCCCCAAATGTCTTTTTTCTTGAAACAGATATGTTTTCCCAGATATTAAGGGCAGTTTGTGTCCCTTTTAAACTTAACAGAGTAAAGATTTAGCAATTAGGCAGTAATCACGCTCATTATAGAAAGTAATCCATTTAAGACCTAACAGATGTCTGTTCCAACTGGGGGATGGTTGTGGGCCCACTCCGACAATAATGCTATAATGTTGTTGAAATACTCAGGTGCAAGGTTGAAGTGGGGAAGAAGAAGAAGAAAATGTTTTTTTTCTCCCTTTAAGTGTCCACATGTTGACAGTTGACCATTTAATGGTCCACTTAATTGCTGTGGCCCCTTAGTCCCTACATATCATGGTAAATTAATGTTGAGGCCAGCAGCTTTTTTCCCCCTTCTCTTCTGCCTTCAATGTTTGTTTTCTTTTCTTTTTTTCCTGATTCCTCCCCTCTGCTCGGTCACAGTGGAGGATCGGAGCCATCCAAAATGCATCCAGAGACTTAAATTGTTGAGCATTAGCTGCTCCTGGCCAGAGCAGTAAAACTGTTTACAACTGACATCTGGAGAAGCTAGCACAAAGGCTTTGGTTGGGTTTTAGTTTTCTAAGAGGCTGAACAATTCCAGTGGTTAAAGTGCTTTTTATTAAGATTTGGTCTTAATACTGGGATTACGGACAGAAATCGATGCGTGAGATTCCTCTGGCTTCTTTGTTTACATGTCACATGGTCATTTCATGGTGCATGGTGATTTATGTTGAAGGCCTATATAGACTCAATATTTCAATGTAGATGGGAAGCTTGGACTTCTAGTCTGTATTTACATACAGTTCTCAGGTGACTTGTAAAGAAAAGTCCATTAAATTTAACAATAAAATGTACTGAACTGTATATGGAGACACAAAGCCAGTGGAGACTAGCTGTTTATGTGTAAGTGGGTGTACGTGTGTGTGTGTGTGTGTGTGTGTGTGTGTGTGTGTGTGTGTGTGTGTGTGTGTGTGTGTGTGTGTGTGTGTGTGTGTGTGTGTGTGTGTGTGTGTGTGTGCGTGCGTGCATGTTCCTGCATCACTATGTTTTTATGTTGATGGGTAGGGTGTAGGTATGCATCATCCAATTAGAGCAGAATCTGTCATTGCTTTAAATATTTTCAATTCAAACGGAGCTTTGGGTGCTGGGGAGGGACTATTAGTGGGACAGTGAATCCCCATTGAAGCTGCGTGTTCTCCAGGGTTGCCTCCCTCTGCCAGGTGTTTGACATTGACTGGAGCTGGAGATGAATGTAGCTTATGGCATCCCAAGGAATTGACCCACTCCTGGGAACCGCCGCTTCCGGCAGGGAAAGTTTCCATTTTCAAAGCAGCCCATCAGTTGCAGTGGGAGGGCACCTGAATACCAGAGTACCCCATATGCCAGTGTGACAGGCAGGCAAACCCCTTCTATGCCATCACTTCCATCTACCTCCATCCTGCTCCGCAACCATAACACATGAACGCACAAACGCACGCACACGCACAAGAGGCATCTTCCCAAAGAGGGCATCCTCAATGCTAACAGTGCAGTACAACCTCAATGCTAACAGTACAGTACAACCTCAATGCTAACAGTGCAGTACAACCTCAATGCTTACAGTACAACTTCAATGCTAACAGTACAGTACAACCTCAATGCTAACAGTACAGTACAACCTCAATGCTAACAGCACAGTGCAACCTCAATGCTAACAGTACAGTTCAACCTCAATGCTAACAAAGTACAGTACAACCTCAATGCTTAAAGTACAACCTCAATGCTAACAGTACAGTACAACCTCAATGCTAACAGCACAGTACAACCTCAATGCTAACAGTACAGTTCAACCTCAATGCTAACAAAGTACAGTGTTCGCTAATGCTAATGTATTTGAACTGCCATGAATTATTATCACAGATGATTATGAGCTACAGTGGCTTGGTGAGGGAGCTTCCGTGGATGGGACGAAGTTGCAAAACAAAAAAAACAAAACAAAAAACAATAAAATGCAAGCTTGTCTTGTTCATTTTCTATCTCTTGTACCATACACCTACTCCCCCAGCCCCATCGTTCTCCCCCTCCGCTCCGTACCATCGCTACAGGAATCCTTTGTCGAAGGTGTTCATCTGGAACAACTTTGCCACACTTGTTTTCATGTTCTTTTAGATTACAGGGCAGCCGGCCCCGGCTTTGAAGCACCACTCCCCCCCCCCCCCCCTTTTCTCTCCCTTCCCCTCCCTTTGTCTCTGTGCAATTCACTCTGGTAATTAACTTTGTCCTTCTTTTATTTGTTCCAGTCACTCGCAGTCCACTCTTCTGAGCATCTTCTCCCTGGAGTACCAGGTTAGAAGTTTTCTTCCTTTGTGAGCTCTGACAGGTGCCTAATTGAATGATGAATGTCCCTTTATTTCTTTGTAATTGAACTGCCAGCTCTGTGATTGGTTTGGTGGATGCCCAACCCATAACCCCCCCCCCCCCCCCCCCCTTCCCTCGCACTCACCCCACCCCTTCCCTCGCTTACCTTGCACCCCGCCTCGTCCTCTTCACACACACACACACACACACACACACACACGTACACACACACACACACACACACACACACACACACACACACACACACACACACACACACACACACACACACACACGTCGCCGGCCCTCGCCTCGCCCGAGTCTCGGTGGACGCATGCCAAGCCTTCCCTTCCATCTGTCTAATAACATCTAGCCCCTGCTTATTTGGTGGACCTGTAATAAATTATGCTAAACCATTATTATTCTGACAATAATAATTTCCCCGCGTAGTGCGGCTGCGTGTGCTAAATGTTTGCTGACTCCACTGTCACTGCTGCTCTCGCAGCTGACAGGGGATGATGATAAATGGCTGCCGCCGCAAGTGGCAGAAGGCAGCACAGGCAGAAAATGGAGTCATTTATCATCCCCCTGACAGGTGTCACTCACACCGCCGTCTCTGTGGAATTACATTCAGGGCTTTTTTCTTCTGGTGTGTAGTAGTTTTTAAATAAGTCTTTTTTTTAACCAATGCTCTTCCTCTCCTATCCCCCCCCCCCCTTTTGCTTAAGATGGCAATTGAATTGCATGGAAATATGTTGTAAGTGTTGTGGGATGTGGAATGGGGGTCATTGTTTGATTGAATCGAGGGGAAATGAATACATGGCTTTGAGGAAGAGATGTAGTGTTGGGGGGAGGGACGCTGAACAAGGTTGCCTTGACTCACTTTGACCCAGGGCAAACTTATTGAAATGAAATTACTTTGACCCACGCTCTCTCTTGTACCTGTTCACACACAATGGGCTTCGGCTGGCTGAGCGCTTTGTTGATGTATGTTGGAAAAACAAATTAAAAAAAAAAAACTGTGTGAGCGAGTTTGTTAATAGTGCATTTTCATTATTAGCGTGGTTATTTTTTATTGAATTACATGTATTAAATATGGAGCTAACGATGATGACATTTTAAAATCCTACTTATTTTGACATCAGAAGAGGACAAAGAAAACCATGTCCCGGCACCATGCTCCAGATATCATCGAGAGATACTACCTCAGGTATTCCATTACTCTGTATACATTTCTCCCTCGGCCTGCATTGTGTCTGTACATTTCTCATGTGATCACCCGTTTCCCTCTCCATGACCTGCTCTCTTCTCCTCGTCCTTCTCTGCTGTTTGGAGGAGGAAGAGGAAGATGCTAAGGTCACATGATCCGTGGCGGCCCCCTTGTTGAGCGGAATGGGTTCAGCCATGAGAGATAGCATCTCCTCCAGTATCCACTCTGGATCTCCAGCAGGCACCTGCTAAGATCCTCAGCCTGTTGGAGGTCTGGTGGGGTGGAAGCTAATGCTCTTGTTTCCCTAGACCAAATTAACACAAACAAGATAAATAAGCAAATCAACAGCAGTTGCATTTTGCCTTACACAGGCTTATCATGGACTGATTATCTGTAATTCAATATGAGACAACAAAAAAATATGAAGGAGAAAAAAAACCGACCGCAAGCAGATCCAGCTCCTTTGCATATCGCAATTAGCCTTCCTCTATCTTATTAAGGCTGTTGTTCAGTGAAAACAAGGCCAGGGTAATGCACCTCTAATCCACTTAGGACAACAAGCCCCCGCCAGGATCTGGCGAAGATCTGAAGGGGGAGCCGGCACGTTAGCTGGCGAGGGAAAAAAGGCTTCTTTTGGCGGCGAGGGGTTAACAAACTATCATATGCCTTGTCTGGCTTGAAGGAAATCTGAGTCCCTGTAAGCAGTGCCGTTTAAACCGCACCATGCCTGCCATATGCCACCCAGGGACCCAGTCACCAGGGACATGGACAAGTCTCGGCTGGCCTGATCCCTGCCCCCCCCCCCCCCTTTGTCCCCCCTCTCTCTCCCCCCTTCTGTCTGCCTTTTGTAGGCCATTTTCCACCCTTTTTTTGTGTTTTGTTTTGTTTTCACTGCTGCTGTTGTTCTTTGTTGTGATGAAGGTATCTGAGTGCAGCCAAGGCCCATCCTGCTGCCCCTGTTCTTCTGGAGCTGGCCAATGAGGTATACCCAGTGTCTGTTCTGCCCCGGCTCTTTTTCGTTTAGTTTTGTTGTCCTTTGAAGACTGTTGAACTCTACAACTTCTTTTTGTTTCGACTGATGTAAAGAACTATATATATATATATATATATATATAAAAAAAACCCTAACCATATATATATATATATATATAACCCTAACCATATATATATATATATATTCATTACAATTGAAAATGCCCTTATTTAAGAAATGTAGTTGGGGTGGAGGTGTTCTGACACACTTGTCTGTTAGTGATTATGAAATTGGTCAAATAGTTTGCACTATTATCAATTATTGAAGGTAATTAGCTGTTACCATCTTTTGAGCAGATGTGAAAATACTTTTGGTGTTTTATGCAATTTGCCAAATTGGTGTTCAGTTACGGCAAACTGCGGACAGGTGATGCCGGGGTCAGTGGTCAAGTCTTCGCTTCAACCCAAAGGCTTTGAGCTCGTCTTTATATATATTCCCTATAGATTTACTATATAAAATAGTACTATATAAAATAGATACTCAACCTTCAGTTTAGTGTCTTTACTGTTTAATATCATGGCTTTTTGTTATGAGGATAACAACAGGAACACATTTATATATACAGTGTATATACATACATACAGTGTGTATATATATATATATATATATATATATATATATATATATATATATATATGTATAGAGAGAGAGAGCATTTTTTTCTTCTGGTAACAATTTCTAATTCATGAAACAATGGCTTGTATTCAACTGCTGAAATCAAATCAATATTTGAACGTAGTTATAAAGCATGCAAGTGTATTCCAAGTATATTGTAAGTCTGTTAAAGCCAGGTTGGGTTAAACCATGTTTTGAATCTGGTCTTAGTGAAAGACCAGATTCAGCATTCAGATAACTGCATATGAACCATTTAAATGTTAATAGGTTTTATCTG